>PVJA010023736.1:0-32672 GCA_004027025.1 Myocastor coypus | reverse complement strand
TGATGATGAAAATATGTAATATAACCATTGTTAAATTTAAACAATAAAAAATTGAAAAAAAAAATGGCCAAGCAACCTTCACAGAAGAAATACAAATGGTCAACAAATGCATGAGGAAATGCTCAGCATTGCTGGCCATTACGGAAATCCAAATTAAAGGAACACTGAGAGATTTCACATACCCCAGAAATAATGGCCATCACAAATAATAATAACAACAACAAATGCTAATAGGACTTCAAGGAGAAGAAGCCCTGAAGTGGGTTCTTCTACATTGTTGGTGGAAAGGTAAAAATGCAACTACTATGAAAACCAGTAAGGAGACTCCTGAAAAAAATAAAACTAGAAGTTCCATTTGACTTGGCTATTCTCCTAGGTTGTTTGCTGAAAGAGTTAAAACCACCATATTGTAGTGGCATATTCATGCCCATGTTTATAGCAGCATGGTTCACAATCGCTAAATCTTGGAAGCAGCCTACCGGTCCATCAACAGGTGAATGGATTAAAAAAAAAAAAAAAAAAAAAAAAACTGTGCCATTCACACATCATGGAGTCCTACTCGGCCATAAACAAAGGGAACTTTAAGTCATTTGTAGAAAAATGCGTGCACTGTGAGACCATCGTGTTAAGTGCAATGAATCAGACATGCCTGAGGTTTGGGACTGTGTTGTCTTCTGCTTCACTCTTTTTACCTGGGATAGCTTTTGCTCTTCTGTGTCTCAACAGATATCGTTTATTTTCTAATGCCCTCATTTTCCTGTTTCAGAATATCACTGTTTTCATTATAGCAAATCTTTCATTTCGTTAGGTTAAGTCCGAAGTATTTAATTTTTCTTAATGTTACTGTGTTATTTTTTTCCTAATACCTTTCACAGTAGATTTTTTATTGATGTATAGGAACATTATTGAGTTTATATACTAATTTTGTATCCTGCTACATAGCTGAACTTGTTTACTAATTCTAACCAACTAACCATATATATATATATATATATATATATATATATATATATATATATATATATATATGGGGTGGGGCTGGTGCAACATGTGGTGCCGGGATCAACCACGGTCCCTGTGGTTGCCTAAGCTTGCCTAAACAGGCATCTTAAACCATTGAGCCATCTCACCACCCATAATTCTAAGTCTTTAGATGAACTTTTTTGGATCCTTTAAGCAGAATATCATGTCATCTGCAAATACTGATAATTGCACTTCTTCTTTTCCTCTATATACACCCTTTATTTCTCTCTCTCTCTCTCTCTCTCTCTCTCTCTCTCTCTCTCTCTCTCTTTCTCTTTCTCTTTCTTTTGGCTATTTTTCTAAATTCTATTTTTACTCTGAAATATTTTAGAAATAAAAGCGGTATGTGATGACACCCATAATAGATCCATTTTCTCATTGAAACTTCTCAGACTTACATAAACTACAGTATTTAAAAATATTTGTCTTTGTTAAATATATTATTGATATATTTAATGAAAAAAGATAATATGTTTCTTAATCCTCAGTTGTAATATGAAGAAAGTAGAATTTACCTCCAAGGTTGTTGTGTGGTTAGAAAAACAGCCTACTTAAGTGTTGAGATCTACTTTTGTGTGTGACATAAAAAATACTCATTCATGCCATGTGTTATTATTGGATCAAGGACCTTGAGAGTATTCACTGTACATACAGGACATAAATAACTGATTCAATGGTTTGTGACCAAAACTCAGAATACACAAATAATGACTTTTCATTTAGTATCAAAATATCTAGGTAACTGACCTGATTTTTCATTTGTAATGAGTTCACATGGAATTAGGTACTTTGAGCTTTTCTGGGCCATTTGTTCCAAAGGAGCTGAATGCTGTGCTCACTGGATCTGCTTCCAGCCTCCTTCAGGAGAGTCAAAGCAGAAAGTTTAGTGCTCAGCCCATTTGATACTGAGCTTCTCCTGAACATGACAGAACTTCAACCAAGGCACCTATTTTTTTCACCTTCTAAGTGAATCTGAGGGATTAGACATGCTGCCAGTGGGGTAGACACAAATATTACTTGAGAATCAAAAGATTACAAATTTCCACTCATTCTGGTAGTGTTAAAATCCACTATATTAAAAAAAAAAAAACTACAGTGCTACAATATGATTGTTTTTAAGTAAAATATTTTTCTACAAAACAAAACATAGTAAAATTAATTAATGAAATTTTATAGAGTAGTATACCATTAGGGATATTCTCCACGACACCAAAAGAGTCTTTTGAAATTACTAGCTCTATATTACTGTCTTGGCCAGGTACTTCCTCTTTTCCCATCTCCCTCACCCCTCTTTCTTTCCTTCCTATTTTCCCCAATCCCCTCAGTCAAGACAGGTGGTAAATAAGCTTCACCTTGCTTACAAACTCTGATCAATTGGGAGTATCCTCTGGAGATTTAAATTGAGAATTATAAAGTTGAACAAGGGTTCATCACGAAAAATTCTATACACGATTAGACAGCTGATAAAGGAAAGGAAATAGGAGTTATTATAATGCCTGGTTTTAGACTTACCATAGATTGGAGAATCTTTCAGTCTCTTCCAAAAAAAAAATCCCTATCAGTCACTCTTATGATGAGCTATTAAAACAGAGAGGCCCTATTTTACACCAGGTTTACACAACTATTTACCTTTGTCCCACACATAAGTAATGCCAGAGAGATTTCAATATCATTCTAAAAATGGCCCTGGCATTTAAATGGGTGGCCTACTGAAATTTGAATTTTTTCTATACTATAATGAAGAAAAAATACTGAATATTTTTATCAAAATAATTGATCTCTGAACTTTGAAATTTTGTTCTGCAATCCCACCTTGAACATGATGAAGATGGTTAGAATCAGAGGTTCTCTCAGGAAATGGTGTTTCATTTCACTGTCATAAAAGACATTTTGTGTTTCAATGTTTAAAAATTGCTGAACTTCTATGGGCACAGATCTTTTTAACCAAGAAACGCATATTTGAATGCCTTAGCAAATGAGGCTGGCTGGATTAGTTAGCTCTGCTGCAGAGTGCATAGACTTGGGGTACCTTGTGTGTGGGATTGAACATGCTAACTTAATCAGCCATGGTGGCACACACCTATAATCTCAGCACTTGGAAAGCTGAGCCAGGAGCATTGCCACAAGACTGAGATCAGCCTGGGGTAGTGAGACTAAGACCATACTGAGTTTAAGGCCACTCTGAATCACATAAAGAGAAGCTGACCCCAAAAAATAAGAAAAATAAAGAATTGAATTTTATATGTCATGGCTCTGGGATGATCTGAAAAGTCATAACTATGGAATGAGTTAAGACAGATTTGCGTATCTTTGGCTAGGGTTAACCATTTTCCATCCATCCACAGTCAATCTCCCATCAACCTAAGCAACTCCATCAAAGGACCATTGACTTGGTAAAATGATTTGGTCAGTAGAGATCACCACAACTATTATTTTAGGGCTTGTGGATAGCCACCCTGTTTTGTAATAAAAATTAAAAGTAGGAGGTGCAGGAACCAACTCTCAGGTTTACCCTGACTATATAAAGAAGTGAGACAGAGTTTCACTATGTCATCAAAGCTGATCTTAAACTTGCGATATGCTCCAGGTTGGCCTTAAACTCACAATCCCCGTACTTTAGCCTCTCAAGTTCTGGTAGGTAAGCACCACCATGTCTGGCTAGACTTAAGACTTCTTTCTGCCTATATAAATCCCAGGAGTAAACAGAGGAAGGCCCAAGTCTCACGGGAGAAAAATAAGAGAGAGATATTCTTTTTGTCCAGAGTTTTAGGGCCAATTTCTACAAATAAACAAGAAACATAACTTAAAGATAGTCCCTGGTATCCCTTATAGTATTGTTTCAATACTTACTAGAGGCTTAGATCTAAAATCACTCTAGGAGCTGGTGAGATAGCTCAGTGGTCTAAAGCACCTGCTTAGGCAAGCTTAGGTAACCTAAGTGTGGTTCGATCCCCAGCACCACATGCTATGCTAGCCCCACCCCCAGGGCAGGCTGAGCCAGCCATAACACAAATAAATAAAGTTTTTAAAAAAATGAAAAAATTAAATATAAAAATAAAATCACTGAATATTTTCCTATTACAACTGGCTGATAGGCTGTTCCCATTTCTGTCACTGTAGTAATGGAGCACTTCAAACATGACATCAGAAACCTTGGTGTCAGAAATCAGTCTTTTCCCAGAGCTTGTGCACACATTCATTCAAATCTCCCTTCTCCACATATGATCCCCTAGATCCCACTGTATCAGGGAGAAGCCTACTCAGTGTACGTCATAATGCTGGAGTCAGAACTGCTATATGGAAGTGCACAAGCAGGTGTCCTGCCCTCTGCTAAGAATGATTGCTTTTTATCAATTAAGAAAAATCTAACAGGAGACACCAGATCAGAAAAGTAAGCATAAACCTTGAAGAGACGGGACCTCACACGAGACACTGGGCTTCCCAGATCATGGAAGAACTGTACAGACCATGGAACCCATGGTTTGCCTTGAGGATAGATCACTGACAGGTAGTGAACCCAGTAAGAAGCGGCTTCACTTTTTTTCAGGTTAGCAATTCCTAGACGTATCCGACAGGCAGCTGATATTATTTTAAGAGACTTAAAAGAAATCTCTTAGCAGCATTCCAGCTTGAATTCAATCCAACAAATAGTTATTCAATCTCCATGCTTCACGCACAGCGCTGAAGGTGCCCCTGGGAGATGGAAGAGGGCGGCAACAAAGACACTGGACTGTTTCCAAACAAATATATTGATTTCTACCTGCTGCTCAAAGCAGAATTTTTACTCTGATGACATCAGATTCCTTCCTCCCTTGGTGTGTGCTCCACAAAATCAGCACCTCTTTCCTGCCCCATCTTTCCATTTAAGGAAAACCAATCTTGCACCGTTAGTGTTTTTTGTGTCTCGATGTTGCCCAGAGCCTCACGCACGCAGCCATGGAGCAAGTGCTCTCCAGAGGCAGCTGAATCTTGAGTTTGCGATTGCTTCAGTGTCTAGTGCTGGGATTATGGGCGTGAGCACTACATCCACCCCAGAGAGGCCAGACAATGTAAGGGACAGAAAGTGTCTCTCTCGTGCGCCTCCTTTTAACTTGTGCTATTTTTGCTTTCCTCTGCCACCATGAACTACTCTCTTCTGCCATGTGCCATCCTGCCATGGAGCCAGCTGATTCTGGACTGAAACCTCCACACACTGTGAGCTGCATAAACCTTTCCCTCACTGTAGAGACAAAATATCTGATGCCCAAAGTTAAGGAGGAAAAGGTTTCTGAGGAGACATTCAGGCAATAACCATAATGTGCACCTCATTACGCTTTTACTACTCTCATTAGTTTCTGAGTCCTAGCTGCAACCTCTTCCTCTTCCTCCTCTCTCTTTTTCTCTCTCTCCTCTTCCTCCTTCCTCTTCTCTTCATGCCCCCCAAATCCCTGAAGTATCATGACCTTTACTAATAATAGTGTCTTCAAAATATTCCAACAAATCCACCCTCTTTCCCTCTTCCTTTTCCCCTGGTCTACTCCATGCCTTCCGTCTTCCATTTGCATTTCTTCTACAGGAACGTTGGAATGTCTGGTCTGCCTTTTCTTGCAAACATTTACTTGATTCACCATATGAGGTCTACAGACTGATTTTAAAATCAGTACCTTTTTAAAGTCTAAAAGTACTTATATTGTTATAAGTGGCAAAAATTTTATGCCAATTAAATAAAGCTGTAGTGATATTTTTAAATCATTGGAAAACAGAGGGAGGAAGCCCCTGTGACCTCACAGGAGGTTTCCCAAAGCTCTCCCAGAATATAGCTGGACATCCAATCCCATTATTCTCAGCTATCCAACAGGTATTCTTGGCTGGAATTTCATGGCTGTGATTTGGATCTTAACCTGAGCTCTTGCTGCGTGCTGTTCTTAAATCGAAACCAGAGCTACTAATCCTCAGGAATAACAATAATTTTCCTGGGACCTCCAAAAAAGACTAATGCCTGTAAGGCTTGGCAGTGAAGGAGTTAATGTTCTTAAGTGCCCAGCAGGACAAAGCTAATGGTCTTAGCAGAAACCCAAGCAGGAGACCAGCCACCTGTGTTCTGACTGAGCACTTTTCTGCAGAATCCTGGGTGGTCTGCCTAAGCAGACCTCCCACATCCACTGAGAGAGGGGTACAAGGCACTGCGAAGAACTCAGCTCAATAATGAGCAAAAGAATCATTAAAAAAGTAATGTTTATTGAAAGTGTTAATGTTTAATTGTTTGATCAATATTGTATGCCTATATCTATTCATCTAAACTGATCTGATGATGAAAATATATAATATAACCATTATTAAATTTAAATAATAAAAGTATTAAATCATGAAAAAAAAAAAAAAGTGCTTCCTGCCCTCAGGTAAAATGGGCAGCCTGGCAGCCGGGCGGGCGGGCGGGCGGCAGCAGGGCACTGGGAGAAGAAAACAACCAGCCAGGCTATTAGGTTGCTTTGTGGACAAAGACTACTTACAGTTTACATTTAATATCGTTCTGGTGATTGAGGAATGAAATTGAAGCCCACTCTAGATCGGCAGGGCGGAGTCAGTCGCTGCACGATGTGCGTTAACTTTTTATTCCATTCACTTATTAAAGTACTTTACACACCCAGCATGGTCTTCTCTATCGTCTGAAACAGTATGTTACTTCACAGCACACAAATATCTTCATTTTAAAAATTTATTTATGTATTTTGTTTTTTGAGACAGGGTTTCGCTATGCAGTTGAGGCTGATCTTGACCTCACTTTGAAACCCAGGCTGTTCTCGAACTCACAACCACTCTCCTGCCTCAGCCTCCTAAGTGCTGGGATTATAGGTATGCACCACTATAAGAAGGGAACTGCATCTGTGGGGTTTTTTGTTTTGTTTTTTTCTGGAAATGGGGTTCAAACTCACAACCTTGTACTTGCCAGGCAGGCACTTGTGCCACGGAGCTATCTCCCCAGCCCCTGGGTTTTCTTATTGGGTGCATGTTTTAGATATAGACACTATGTGTGCATTTATATAAACAGAGATTATAAAATACTAATGAATTTATGTTCTCACAAAAAAATATGCACAACCTTGTGTCTGAATATGGGAGCTTGGAATGGTGCAAACAACATATTAGCTCTGCGAGGGGAGCCAGAAAAAAAAATGGAGGCTTTGATGGGTGAGACTCAGCAGCTCTCTAGCGCCTCCTCTGGTGTGTCCATGAATCCACATTGGTTGAGACATTACAGTTGGCAGCTTAAACAAATACAAAAGGAAACTAGAAGAGAAACAAAGGTGATAATCCAGAAGTAAAAGTTATACTAGGCATCAGATTTAAAGCACTGAGCACTCACTATATAGAGAAATGAGATGTACATTGTACCATTTTCAGGCAGGTTACTTATACATGTTTGCATACATACGTACCCACAAGTACACAGAGGTGTCTGTGTCCACTTATTCAAAAGTGCATGCTTTACAAATAATTCCTGGGGCCGGGGAGACAACTCAGCAGCAAGGACAGGGTCCTTAGTTCAATCCCTGGTACTGAAAAAAAAAAAAAAATGCTGGCTCCACACTCAGTCTGGTGAAGTAGTCAGACAATTCGCATCAGTGTTCAGCCTCTACTTACTCATCAATAAAACAAAAGTTAGAGATCCTAACAGTCACTTCCCATTTGCATGGAGAACATTACTGAGACATCATCAGAAACCCCCGTCTGTAACCTGCACCCTGCTTCATCTCTGTATGCCAGGGAAAGGTGAGGACATCACGACATAGGGGCTTGTGAAGTCTTACAGCCATGTAGACAAGAGACTGGAAAGTGGCTATAGAAGGAAGCCACCCACCAGAGGAGCAAAAGAAGTGCTGTGACCACGTGGGCAAAAGGTAAGCCTCAGAAGAGCCTTCTTTGGGATGTGTGATGGATGAGAGATGAGAGAAAAAGTGCTTTTTGTCTATTAAACATAAAAATAGTGGAGAAAGTTATAGACTTTGAAGTCTGATGGGTTCAAGCTCAAATCTCAGCAATATCTGTTACTCCCTGTCTACTCGTTGGATGGTTGTACTATATTTTTCCAGACTTGGAAAGTGATGATCATCAAATGAGGGTAGGCAGGACTAGGCCTCAGTGTCTAAAGCAAACAAGCTACCTCAGTCCTGAGATAAACATCCTGTCTTGTTAAGGTCAGCTATTGGTCGTTAGGCAGCCTTGTGTCATGTGTTACTAACTTTTCAAAAGTATAAAGTACCATTTTGTTGTAAAAATAAAGAAAAAAAATATATATGTATACACAAGATAGTTATGATAGATGTACAGCTACTTTCTCTTACCAATATTGCTCTGACAAAATATCATGTCTGCATCTTGTCTTCTGAATAACTAATACAGGGAGGCTCTTGTGCCATGGAGCTATCTCCCTGGCCCCTGAATAACTAATACAAAGACAACAATATGCCATGTATTAATTATTGTAATTGTACTACTAACCTGTTTTGAAACTCTTTCATTGCCATGTTATCTTTTTTCTCATTAAAATAAATAAAAACTAAAATTAAATAAAAAGAAAATAGGGATCATAATGCCCATATCAGCAAACTCTTTTCATGCCTAAATGAGAAGAGGGATGACATCTTTAGATCATGTCCCACACATAATTAGCATTCAAAAGGTCGCGGATATGTATGTGGATGTGCATCTTACATATATAGTCATGTATATAATTATACATTTCAGATATTATATATTTACTAGTAGCCATCTGATAAGCTTGACTTACAAAAAAACTAGTAATTAAGTTTTTGTGCAAGATAGGGGTTTCATTTTCCATGGAAAAGGTTTGGACAACAGAGAAAAAAAAAATATTATGAGAGGAAAAAGAAACCTGGACCTTATATTTTAAATGCACGATAATAAATAAATAAATGCATGGTGATCCAAGAACTACTCCTTAAATCTTCATTATTTATGTCACGTGGACAGTTAATAATACAGATGGTTCTAGCCTTTCCCTGGCTAGAGCCGAAGGCTAAGCACTTGTTATGCCCACCTAATTTCCACCTCTTTCTTGAGGACTCCTCCTTAGTGAAAGCCCTAAGAGGCATCATTCCTGTCTTTTCCAGCACTATGAGGCCTAGGACAATCACTGGCAATGTAGTAGGTGCTCAAAAGATACCATACTGTACAGGTGCTATGTACTTGTTCTGTTGGGTTTTTGTCTGTCTCTTCCTGTTAAGGTGTAAGATCCAAAGGTGAGGGACAGTGTTTCATATACCAGTGCGTCCCAAGTGCCTAGAGCAGTGCCTGGCACTTTGTGTGTGCTCAATAAATGGTTTTAAAATGATTGATAGAAGATATTTTCTAAATTCTCACTATTTCTAAGCATTCGAGTTCCAACCATCCAGGCTGCTCAAGGAGTATTTTTACCTTCAGCTTCAAATGGAGGTTTCAAGGAAAAATGACTTCCACTGTCCCTAAAATGCAAAGTGTTCAGCTAAATAACCAAACCTTTCAGGAGTCTCTGAGAAGATGAAGACAGGGGAAGAAATTCAGTTCCGTATCCACAGTTGCGAAGGCTGTTTCACATTCATCCAAACTCACGCTCTCCTACACGGCTTTGTCAAATCCTTTATTTAAATATCTCATTATCTAAGACAATTTTGTACTTACTGTCATGAGGCTTATGAAACCTGCAAACCTGTCTTGCTGGAACAGGTACAATTTAAGCCAGTGATTGTTCAAGAGAAAAAGGAAAGGTGAAGAATGGCACCATTGTAAAGATGAGAGCAGGAAGGTAGACAGCCCGTGGCGCTAACCTCTATTCTCCGGGGTATTTGTTTAGGCTCCTCAGACAATGCACATAGCCTAAAGAAAAAGGGAGAAAAATTGTAAGTCTTCATGTATAATTTTTGTTGTTATATCTAAACTGATAGTTGAGGGCTAGGAACTGAAACAATATTTTATAGAAGTATCATGTTGAAGTTTTTGCAGGTTTCAAAATATTTAAATATGTAAATTTCAATGGAGAGATGTTCAGATTTTTTGATAGTCTAATGATGTTAAGCATCTCATTTCTAGTCACACACTGACAAAAGATGTTCAGATTGCAGTGTGAGATGGTTTCTATGGTTACAGTTGTTTCCTAGCATTTTAGTGACATCTTTTGTGAGCATTGGCTGCTTCACTTATTTGTCACTAATGTATGTGTAGAACTATAGTTAATAGCCTTGGGCGGACAAAATTTTTTTTTCTGAATGGCTGTATTGTTTTTTAGCAGCATTTTTCAATAAGGTGACAATGCATTAGAATACTAATGGTATGTATGGTATTTTAAGATGTCAAGTTTTCAATAAAATGATAATGAAAATTTTGCATTTCATTTAATAGTTAAATATTCATGAATTTTCACAGCATGATGAACTGAGTGAAAAATAAAGAAACTGTATAATGTATAATACTAAACATCATAAATTAAGTTTCTTTTCATAGAAGCTATTCAAGGGTGTTTAATATATGGTTCTTCGTGGATTTAGACCAATGTGAGCTAAATTAAAGGCATCTAAAAAGGAAACTTGTTTAAACCAATTTAACATATTTTAACACAGCATGTTTACAATGTAACAATATAAAGGAAAATGACACATTGCAAACAACATGTGCATTATATAAAAATTATGGTGACTAAGTGGAGCATGCAATCACCAGGCAAGGATATTTCAAAGAAAACAATTGTGAAATAGGACATGAGGGGACACATGAGAGTAGACCCATATGACACAGCCATGAGTAATAGGATGCAAATAAGATGAATTTAAAGGTTCTGCACATGAAAATCTGCATCAGGCATTTGTCTAAAGTCTAGAGGACCTTCCTACTGTCCCTGGGCTGCCATAGTCCTACAGCAAATATTGAAGGCAAGGAAAAACTTTCCTGTAATATTATAGATTAGGAATTACTTCCAAATTCAAAGTATTCACCAGTTGCTTATAATAAATCATGCATATGCAGATTATCTTTTTGATTCTGCGTCTTTATACAGTACACAGTATGAATATTATTATATGTGATAATAATATGTTTCATTACTCACATATTTGCTTGTAACTATATAGTAAGATGTATGCTTGTTTCTATTTAATGTATGCAAATAATAAATACAGATAATTATAAGTAAAGTGAATAGCCTTAGAGAAGATAAGAATTATACCAAAAATGGTTTAATGGTGTAACAACCCTTAGATGGACCCACAGCATGAACAATCAAACAACATCAGTAGAAAGCAAATCCAATAATGTACAAATATTTCCTAATCATAAAGTAAACAAATGTCTTCACAATAAAAATTACATATGTATAATCTTATATCTTGGGATTGAAATCTCTGTATTGCCAAACTAACTATAATAAAATTCCAGTGTAACGTTTTAGAGGTTTTTTTTGTTTATTTTTTTTGTGCAGGGTCTCACTACCCAGCTGGGACTCATAGTGATAGTTCTCATTTCTGCCCCCTAGTGCTGGGATTACAGGCCTGCACCACTACACCTGGATTCCATCACCAGCTCAGTGCACCCCTAGGGTGGGGCTGGTGTGGCATGTGGTACCAGGGGTCGAACCCTGGCCCCCACTCTTACCTACGCAAGCACTTAGTCCGCTGAGCTATACTGCCGGCCCTTATAGTGTTTTTAAAAGACAGTTTGTTGTCTTGCAGCAGCATCCACTCTTACTGCCCATTGCAAAGGATGCATCTCTTGTATTTGAAAATGCCATGTAAGGAGTTATCAAAGAGGAGGTGGCTAATAGAATTCTCATCACTAGCTGCTGTGATGTGGAAGACTAGGAAGCTATTATTTGAATCTTTATTAGGGAGATACTGTCACTCACTGGATCATCCACAGTGTCTCTGCCAACCTCCTAACTTAAAATTGTTCAGCATGGTGTGGTGGCGTACGCTTATAATCCCAGCACTTGGGAGGCTGAGTCAGGAGGATCAGTGTGAGCTCAAGACCAGCTTGTGCTACAAAAGTAAGCTAAAGGCCAGCCTGAACTGCATAGTGAGATCCTGTCTCAAAAAAAAAAGTTCAGCTATGCATTTCTAATTGGCCAGGTAGTCCACAGACCCATCCTATTATGATTCTAAAGGGAAACTGAGTGGACCCTTAGATGGACACCCAATACACAGAAGTTGCTTCTACTGAAGAAAAAAGTGAGATTAGAAACATAAACTAGACAGAAAACCATAGATTAAAAGATGCTGCTGATCCACCCAAGCATGTAGACTCCGCATGAGAAGTGTTGAATCCCTGTAGGCTAAGATAACCATCACAGCACGCCTATGTTCAGACTGGGGTTTAACTTGGCGATATTTCTCTCCCCCTAGATGTTATGGTCACTAGTTTTTTCAAGTGTCTCACATATTTAATGTATAATAATACAAATTCATAAATACAGTTGAGAATCAAAGATAATTCTTAAATTTCTTATATAGTTGACTACTACTTCAACCTGTCACTTAAAAATTTAGCGTACCCTTCATGTACGTTAAGCAAGTGAACATTTTATGTATTAAATTAATGAATTACCAATGAAAATAACATAATGAACAAAAATAAAATATAAGAATTTCATATATTAATAATATATAGCCCAACCCATTCATTTAATGTTTGTTTATTTATTAAAATTAATCAGGTAAATTTGGTAATTCATTGTACTATCTTTACTACTTACAAACTATATATCCAGGTGGAGGCAAGCTCATATTTCACACTTCAACATTTTTAATCTATAAATGAGGATAACTGGACTACCAACCTTATACAATATTGTGTGTGTGTGTGTGTGTGTGTGTGTGTATATATATATATATATATATATATATATATATATATATATATATATATATATTTAGCATAGAGGTTGTCAATTTTTTAAAATTTTTATTTTATTTCTTTTCTTGTTTCAGAACTTTTGTTTGTTTGTTTATTTATTTATTTTTATGGACGGCTCAGCCTGCCCTGAGGGCAGGGCTGGTGCAGCATGTGGTGCTGGGATCAAACCACGTTCCCTGAAGCTGCCTAAGCTTTCCTAAGCAGGCGCTTTAGACCACTGAGCCATCCTGCCGGGCCCTCAAATGTTTTTATAGACTATATTAAATTGGTTGATAGAGATTCTGAGCTAAAAGTCAATTCAACCAGTTATATGGCTTCCTAATTATAACTTTTATCTCTCAAAATAGGCTGGCATTATTAATCCCTATTTGGTCTATATTGTGGTAACTATGAAACAAAATGTTTTTAAAAAGAATTCATAAAATGAAGTGACAAGCTTATATGATTCCACTTACATGAAGTGCCCAGAATAAAAGCCAAAGAGTCATTATAGGGACAATGATGAGAAATTACTATTTAATAGATGTGGACTTTTAGTTGAGGAAGACGAAATTGTTCTTGAGGTTTTCAATGACGATGGCTGTCCAACACAAGAACATACATAGTGACATAGAATTGTATGCTCAAAAATGGTTAAAGTGATAAATGCTACAATAGATATATTTTACTACAATCCAATATACTGAGGTCAAATATTACACTTGTCCATAATTTTGGACACTTAGTCAAATCACAGATCATATTATCTTCAGTTTGCCTGAGATCCAGGACCCTAAGACTTTGATTTTCGCATACTACTTACCAAATAGTCTCTCACTAACTTTAGAGAAATACTCTCTTCTTCAGACTCAGAAATAAAACAACTGTATCACAGAACAACCAGAAGTATCCACTTCAATGCCTCTGAAGTCCAATGAAACCACCACAATCAGTGCTACCAGCAAGGCAGTCTTGGTTTTTGGCAAACATTCATGTCTTGTACCAGAATGAGCAATGAGAACATCATTAAGACAAATTACGGCTAATGTATTCTCTTTTATGAATTTCTGGGCTGATGAATGTTCCATTAAGTATCACTCCAAATGGACTAAGAATTTGGAGTGAACAGGAAAAAGATGCTTCTCTCCCACATAAATACACACACAGCACCCTATACAAATGCTGCTCTAGCATTTTCTGCAGTGTTGTGGGGTGCTCCTCTCAGATCTCAGGACAAAATAAGATAATACACTGTCCACAAAGCCTGTAAATAAGCAAATGCTTGTGCCTTATTCTTAAGTAGGATTGGGTTAACAGCAAATCCAATCTTTGGCTTCATAGCCTTACCCCTTTATCCAAAAGTTACCCCAATTTCAAATAGTCTCACTTCTCCATTTTATCACGAAGCAGTAACAATGTACTACCGCCACTGTTATTATGGCATTTCAACCAACTAGTTTCATTGCAGTTTGAGAAAACACTTTGTTGAAACCCAAAGGAAAATTTGCCACGTTTCTATTCAGACATATGGCAGGAAGAAAAGCTTAATAACCTGTAATCAGAGTCTGCCTTCTTTGAGGTGGAAATCCACTGCGGACAAAACAATTTATACTGCATTGGACAAAAATAGTTCATCGATGTTATTCTCCGAGAGATAGTAAAATAACTCTTTCTCATATGATATCCCAAAACTAGAGGGCAAAGGGTTCAGATAATGTTGAGATCGATAAAGTCACAAATGCAGAGTCACATAGGAAATACATCTTGAAATTGCTGCCTCACTCTTTTATTACAGAACTAGCCAAAGGGCCATTATGAAGGGTAGTATTACAACAAGTTTTAGTTCAGAGAATCATCGAAATTAAAGACAACAAAGATAAAATGTATGTCTGCCAAGAAGGGTGATTGCCATGATCAACAATGTGAAGTTTTTCCCCTTTCAAAAATAGCCCTCTGATTATCTCTCTCAGTTTAAATAATTCAGAACAGTGAATCATCAAAATTTATCTTCTAATATACTTCAAGCTGACTTTTAAATAGAAATATATATTTATAGAAAATTAAAGTAAGCAAATTAATGAGGTCTCATTTAAATGTCATCCCAGGGGAAATGGGAAATACTCTCTTTCTTCATCGTAGCTCAGACCCTGAAACTCTTTCCCATAATCCTCCATTCTCATTGTGCCTTGCTTTCTGACTCTCTGCCAGGCCTTATCACCCCCTTATGCAACAATGTTCTTCATTAAAAGTTCCACAGAGGTGCAAGTGTATGTGTTTGTATGTGTTTTAATATTAGACTCCCTGGGTACACGGTTAGTGGAAGGGTTTTCTATGTAAATAAACAAAGAAGTAGGAAACAGGTGCTTCCACTGAAAATGCAGTACATCAATAGTTCCCACACTTGGTCACACATTAGAATAACAAAGTTTTTAAAAAGTTACATTGGCACACCTCACATGAATTAAATCAAGTTATCCACAAGTAGGGGGCAAATAATAGTATGTTTTGGAGATTTCTGTGTAGTTCCAAAATGCATCAGAAAAAACCTACTATATGTATTGGAACTCAAACAGTGCAATAATGTTAATAAGCCATCTGTTTATATCAATAATCAAGAGTTGGCGTGGATTTGATTTCTTAGCGTTATTCAATTTTAAGCGTAGGAAAATAAATTTAAAATTAAACATTTCTTCTAATCTTTAACTTAATGCCATTCTGTGAACCTTTTAAATATTTTTATTTAAACATTTTATCTTTATGATTTAATTTTTACTACTAATGAGCATGGACTCTATTCATGGAGAAAGGCATAGATTTTTTTTTTCTAGGAAGTTTTCACTTTTTCAATGTGGTTAAGCTTTCTAATATATTGTCTTATACATTGTTTTACCACATAAAAGAGGAAGACCTATACCACATGCCTTGTAATCTTTTGTTTTTCATTCCTCAGTCTCCAAATACTTCATTATACTACCTGCTAGCATTACACTAAATCCTCACTAGGACCTTCTGCTTTATAGACAATGTATCTTTCATTCAGAACTCTTGTTCTCCAAGTCTACTTCCTCAACTCATTAATTTCTCTAGGAAAATTGTTTTATATTTTTTGCTGGATAAATTTAAAAATTACCACAGACTCTGTGGTTTGGACCATATTCCCTAGAACATTACCTAATCCATCAATTTACTTTTCTGATTCTTCCTCTGCCACCTCCTCCTCCTCTTCCTCTTCCTCCTTCTTTTCTTCTTCTTCGGTCTTTTTAAGTCAGGGTCTTGCTATATAGTTCAGGCTGGCTTTCAGTTTATTTTGTAACACAGGCTGGTCTTGAACTCACAACAATGTACCTGCATCAGCCTCCACAGTCCTGGGATTATAGAGGTGTGCCACTACATCCAGCTTTAATTTGCTTTAAAAAAAAAAAAAAAAAAGGCAGCCGTGCCTCCTAATGTGCATAAATGCAACCATCCTGGCTGCTTCTTAAGTTCTTTGAGCTATGATGCCTCTTAAAACTGTCAGCCTTATTAAATATGTTTGCCTCGTGAAGCCTAGCTGGCTTTAGATGGCTTTATTACTTGAATGTTTCCTTCTTCTCTCTTCAGTTTTCCTGTCTAATAATTAGCATATTCACAAGTCATAATAAGAGAAAAGAAAAAGAATAAGAGCCCCCTTCAAAATTTCCTTTGGAATCATAAGAGCTAGTCAACAACAACACTAATTTTTAAAAAAATATTAAGTCAACTGAGATCATCCTTACACTGTAATTTGTGGGCACATTTCCTGAGGTCTCCTTAAGAGATTTTGGAAGTCTCCTTGCAGGTCAGAATACAATGTACCTCAGCTCACAAACAATTTATTTTACAATTTTCAGGAAGATGGCCATCTTTATGTGTGTGAGGACGATGGCTGTAGTTGTTAGCCATCTGATGTGGAGCTTGTAAATGACAGCAAAATTTTGTAGAATGCTTTTGTTTCTGAACCACATTGTTTGTGAACAGGAGAGTTCAAGAACCGAGGCACCCCAGAAGCACAGTTTCTAGGTCTATATACAATGCCTTGCTCCTGCACTCAGAAAGCTTGTTGCCACCAAGCCCCTCTTGCAACATGGAAGCATTTCTCTTGGGTTTGTCTCCAGAAAACGGAGGAACCAGCAGCACAGGAGAAATGGCCGAGGAGAAATGGCCACAGCACCAACAATAACGCATGACTACTTTTTCCACAGGGCTAAAAGTCTAACTTCAAAGCCACAAGTCTGACAATACATCATGTTCACTAAAGTTCTACTAGGTGCCCCCCATTCTATAAAACATTCAAAAGGTTGTAGTGGGAAGAAAGGAGGCCAAGAATTGCTCCTAGAATGCGCAATTTGCCCAAGGAGAAAAGATTGTATTATTGGTTATAAAACCTTGTTTTTTTTGGACCACCAAGAAAAACATGCAATTAATAAAAATTTTGTAGCCACCATGATACATTGACATTGCAAGATGAATTCTGATTTCAGAGATGTTAAAATACAAACACACATCCAGAGTGCATCTTGGGATCAGTGAAGTAAAATGAACACTTGAAACAACTAAGAAGTGACACACAACCGTGCTGAATCCAGGAGAAGCCGTATACACAGTAATGTGGCAGAGCACTGTTGTGATAGATGCTACTGCAGCCACCTGGATGGGTTTCACACTGATAAAAGCTAACGAAGCAAAAAGCTAAAAGCACATGTTAAACCCCAAGAGTTGCAAATAAGTGGCAAATTCCTTCCTATTAACTTTTATGAGACAGGCACATCGAGTATCATACCCACATCTGATCCACTGTCATGTTCTCATCCTGTGCACCAGCCACCTTGCCCATCCTTCCTCTCTTCTATTTCCACGCTTGCCGCACCTTGATTCCTTCGATATTCTCCACTGGCTGTCTCAAGGCACTACTGAGGGTGATCTCTCACTCCCAGCTGTGAACACAACACTCCGCACACCATGGCAATTGGCAGTGGGAACTAATCAGCGAAGCGAATCTGTTTAGCCCGGCATTTATGGCCTTACAGTATCCTCGCATTTTATTTTTCACATTTTTCACAAATATGTTAAGAGAGTAGCAATTCTCTTAACATAGTTGTATTTAACTGACACATTAAATCAGTGCTCTCCATTCCTCATATATAATACAGCCTCTGTTAAATAAGGCTATTATAAACACTCAGGCCTAGCAAGTTACTCTGCACAGCTGTGCTTTTTCCTACCAGTTACCTGTGTGCTTGCCCAAGCCTGTCTTGGCCAGTCCTGCTTGTTCTTACAGTTATGTATGTGGCTCAGTTACCTATGTAAGCTGATGAAACATGAATGCAGAAGAAAATTGCTGCTGTAAAATCTAAGTCATATACTTAATTAAAAAAAAATAAAAATTACATCAAAATAGAAATGGGCAGGATGGTTGTAACAAGGAAAGCAAATTGCAGAAATCCAGAAGGACACTATACTCTTACCACCCAACTATACCCCACTTTAGATGCAGCGAACAAGTATACACAAAACCAGTTATAAAATAGGGTAATACAGTCGGAAACTACAAACAGAAAACTCACATTTCAAGAAAGTGATTTGATTCTACAACACCAGATTCTCAAATAAATATATTTTGTAAGTTTTATGCTAAAATAAGTGACGTATGTGTGTTATTTGTTAATAAATCACAGCTTTTACTAAGTTTCCAATTTACAAAGTAGCTACTTGTTATAACTGGATCAGCAGAGACTGTGACTCCACTGGACACTAATCACTCATTGCCCTCTGGGCTCACACTTTCTCCTTCATGAAATGAACTTCATACTAATTCATCCTCAAGGATTTGGAAAAAACATTCCTCTTTTTATGAAACCCTTCCTAAACCCTGTCTGCCAGAAATTGGACTTAGTATCATCTGTGATCTACCTGTCAGGGCTAGATCTGACAGGGCTAGATCCCCATTTCCGTAGGGGACCCTACTGCAGTGGTGTAGCATCTATTCCTTCTCCTCTAAAATGGAGAGAAGATGTGTCACATAGGTTGTTGCAGCCTTTAGTGTCTAAAACGCTATGTGCCTGCAATGTAAGAAGATTCAAAATATGATAGGCATGAATCTTCATCCACTTATCTTTTTTTTGGTGGCTGACAGAAGCTTGCTCTGTGTCCAGGCTGTTTCTCATGCTCTATTCTGTATTTTCAGTTCGGTGTACAAGTATGTCTTTCTCCCTCTATGGAACTAAAGAGTCCTTGACTGCTCAGCTGTGCAGCCCATCATGTTTTTTTATATTTCATTTTTGCTGTTTGTTGCTGTTATATTCCTTGTTTTTAAATAAATGAATGATTAAAAGCTGAATGGTAAACTTTTATTCTGGTCAGATAAATAAATATAGACTGAGCAAAGGATGAGCAAAAAATTGCAGTGTCTAATATGATCTGCATTTTATTTTCAACTAAACTTTATTTAGTAGAACAGATAAGATGCTTTATTACAGATGCTTAAATGCTTAAAGGGTGGTGCTTCTATATCACTTCCATTTTTTTTTTTTTTTGTTTGTTTTCGTGTTGATTCTGTTTTTCTCCTAAAAAATGTTGACGGGATAGATTACACCTGACAGCATTCTTGGCAGCCTCTGGAGAATTCCATCTTCGTAATGCAACATTCTCCAGGAGAAGAGAAAACTTTTGCCCACCCACCCCCTGCACCTCAGAAGGATTGAAATTCTGCATTCTTTTTAGTTGACAATTGACTGGAACATTTTGCAACTAAGTGCCAGGCCTCGATGAGGTGTAAAATACTGACTGTATTAGCTAGTTATTTAGAGAGATGTGAAGATGCTC
The DNA here is from genome assembly GCA_004027025.1 of Myocastor coypus. NCBI lineage: Eukaryota > Metazoa > Chordata > Mammalia > Rodentia > Myocastoridae > Myocastor > Myocastor coypus. The sequence goes on along the minus strand of PVJA010023736.1, from coordinate 12,953 downwards.
TTGCCAACATACATTCAATTTAGGCTTTGGATGCTTTGCATGATCTCCCAGGCAGCACTTGTTTGAAAATGTTGGAATTTAATTTAAAAGTTTTCACATTTGCTTTTCCACTCTTGTTTTTGAAAGCAGCGATGACTCTTCAGTTCTTTTACATCAGAGACTGTCGAGTTAAACTTTATGCTGGTGCCTGTGTTGATCTTTTCATATGTAAAATGTGCAAAATATTTTGCCATTTTTTTTTATCCTTTTGCTGTCTTCTGTTCTTTGTCACTGAATTTAAACTTTCTCAATCTCAGAATAGTAAAAATGCAATTTCAGTGTTATTTTTGTAGAGACGATCTTTTCAGGCCCATGCCCTTAGGTAACTCTGAATTCATATGCAATTTTTACATTTACGGACTACAACCATCGCTGAGAGGAACTGAAATGTCTTCTTATCTATCTGCCATGTAAGCCGTGTAACCAAACCACTTCAGTCATATACCATCAAGATTCTCCTCCAGGATGAGAATAAAAGCCTATGTCCCTAGATAAAATCCATTCTGTATTATCACAAATTAATATTTATAACAACAGCTTATATTTGGCAACTTCCATTACTTTAATGTCCTTGTGGGAGGCTCAGACTTGTCTGGGCATGCTTAGTAAACATGGGGGTGAAGCTTAATGAGGGCTTTCTCACACACTGCACGAGTCATGCCTGAGGACTCAGTTCAAGCACTTGATCCCATCAGAAGGAAGGTAAAATTTTTGGGCTGTAAGTAGAAAGGACTTCAGTAGAAGGGAAGCAGCCTGAGGAAAGGCCGAGTGTCATCAGAAGTCAGGGTGCAATGAAAAATAAAGAGCATTAAAAACAAACTGGGGTCCAGTCTGATTCACAAACACATAAGACTTTCCCTGTAGACTTCCAGAAATTCTGCAAGAGAGGAAATTTATAAAGAACTATCAATTCTATGCGAGAAGAAAATGATGCTCCAAAATGCAGGTCATACAGACATGAAAATCAGGCTTAGACGTCACGGCAGGCTTCACAGTCATGAATGACGCTAGGTAGTCTATAACAGCATCACAGTACTGAATGGCATGCTTTGTATTCAACAAAAATTGGAAGACAAGTCACCTCTGCAAGTGTGGGATAAGGTTCTCAACATTATCTCTCTCAAACTCCAAATAAGCAAAACATAAATAGGCATCCTGTCCTGTTGGAATAATTTTGTTAGAAGATTCTCCTGTGGCTAAACATTGTCAGATGTGGACCATCATTCATCCACTTTGTATCAAAATTAGAATTATTAGAAAATAACACTGAAAGAGAAGTTTTTAACTTTGTTTAATATCCTTCACTTTAACCTGCTCAAAATGACTAATGCCTGCAATTAGGTCCAATGCTTGATAGTTTAAAAATCTGATGTTGCTACATGTGCCTTCTGCTGTTTAGGTACACTTGCACAGGCTATGTAGCCAGCACAACTGTAACAATGTTGGTTTGGCACTGACAATGTGATCTTTAATCAGTTATGGAACCTCTCTTCATTCCATAGGTTGGGAAATTGAAGGAAGCATAGAGGACGCTGTGAGATACAAAACCAAGGAGACAGCGAGGGGGCCCTGAGAAACTATTAAAGGTGATACTGCCGTTAACTCAAGCCAATGATTTTGAACTGCTAATTTTTCCATCAAAATTCTCACTATGGAGGCAGAAGTATAGCTCAGTGCACTAACAGCCTGCTTAGGCAAGTGCAGGGACCTGGATTCGATCTCCAGACCACACGCTGTGTCAGCCCCACCCTGGGGTACACTGAGCAAGCCACCAAGACCAGAAGTAGTGACACACACCTGCAATCCCAGTGCTGGAGAGGTTGAAACAACACGATCACTACGAGTCTGAGCTGCATAGTGAGGCCCTGTGCCAAATGCATAAATTAAAAAAAAAAACTTCTGCAAATAATAACAGCCATCTCTTCAGAGTTCTGAGAAGTTGCTGAAGGAATATACTTGAATGTCAACCTTATCACTGACTAGTGATGAGTCAATACTAAGGTAGGAATACCTAAATTATGGTTAGATGTAGTTGCTTTTTCTGGATCCTTACAAGTAAATTTTCTAGGCAACCAAGAGGTAAGTTTTGGTAATGTAAAGAAGCACAACACAAGAGTATTCCTAAGGTGACAGAGATGCTGTCAGACTTGGAGATGTACTGGTCTTGGAAAAGTTACAATAGTTAGAAAACTGCTGATGATAATGATGATGGTGATGATGATGATTATAATGATGATGATGATAGTGATTTGGGGGTGAGAAGAGCACCCTATGAGGGTGAGACTGTCTTAGTGAGCAGCTCAGCTCTACTGAGTACCAGCTCCATGACTTTTAACAAATTACTTAATTACAGAAGATGTTGCTTTCTCGACTCCATGATGGAAATTAATATGTTCCTACATGCCTCTTAATGTTGTTCCATGAGCAACGCACGACACAGATCGGATCACTCTGTAATCAGTAACATGCTTAAATAGTGACACAGTTCCACTCAGAAGCTTTTGCCAGCCAAGTTTTCATGCTAAGTTACCAGCCAGGTTGCTAGTAAGGGAGGGAAAAGCACCTGCTACCAAGGTTATTAGACTTGCAGAGATTTGTATGAAATGTGTAGAGTTTAATAAGGAAAAGCTTAGACTTCAATTCGGTGTAGCTCTTCTTTTATAAAAAAAAAGTTTTTAAAATAACACATTTTATGGTACATATTCTCAAATTCTTTCTAATCCATAAAATTTTTTTTCTGACTCATGAAAGCAAATAAGTGATTTGCTTCATAACTAAGGATAACAGGGGAACTGCAACAGCTTACATGAAAGGGTTGGCCTAACTTTTAGGAAAAAAAAAAAAATCAAATCTCCATTCTATTCTTATCAAAGAATTCTGTGTAAGGACCTAAGTTTCCCCATCTGCTAATGAGAATAAGAAACTAGATAATTTCGAATGTGCCACCCAACTCCAACAACTGATATTTTTTACCAAATTACCTATGCCTTCCCTGTGTTTCTGAAGAAAGGTGACATTGGAAAGTACCTTGTTACACCAGCCCGGCCTTTAACTGTTCAGTAGCACTATTTTTCCTAATGTCTAAGGGACATAACAAGCAAAGAAGGAATGGAGAAATGTGCTTTGAAAACTGAGCATGATATACATTACCATCTCAAACAGGAAAATTTCTGTTTACACTTTGCATGCAATTTTCAGGATGTAAATGTCAAAGCAAAAGCTTGATAAAGTTAGCACATAAGTAGTTGGGTTTAAACTGAGAACTAGACACAAACTGGCCACCAATAATGAACAAGGGACCTTACCCACCCTAGATCTGAGCCTTCCAGATGATGAATGGCTGAAGAAGGCCTGTAATTTGGTGACAGTATTAGAGGTGCGCATCTACCCCAGAAGACTGATTAAATTCCTGAAATGATGTGGGTTTCTTTTTTTCCAGTACACTCAGAAAACACAGCTTCTTGACCTAAAGAAGCTCCCTTTTCTAAAAGTTAAAGGATAGCATGTTAAAATTTACCATGATTTATGTTATAAATTGCTCGAATGTTTTAAGGTTGCAGAATAATTTTATTCCATTTCATCACAATCATTCCTATGACACTGAAATGCCCCTATAGAAGAGTCTACAAAATTACTCTGACCTTAATATTTTGTAGCATTTTAAAATTGCACTTCAGGCAATGCCCTTCACCCTCATTAGTGTTTACCGCTCCTTTTGGAAATAAGTGAAATCCTAGAATCTAAAGAACTCTTGATTATCTTCTGTATCTGTCCTCATTATTTCCTACATGCCTTTCAGAGAAGAAAAGCTTAAGTTTCTCCACTAAGTTTGTATAATCTAATCAGCTTTGAATAAGGAAATAATTTATTTATAATGTGCCTACTTCCTGCCATAAAACACAATATTTACCTCTTGTGTCTCAATATCCTTTCAGCCATGAAGATTCTCAGACTGGAGGGGTATTCTTAGTTTCCATGTAATTCCTTTAGGGATTCCTGAGTTTTAGCACACACCATTCTCTCTGACTAGAATGTTCACCCAGCCACAAACTCACCTCTTCCTCTGGATCACCCTTTTCATTATGATAAAATACCATTTAAAAATTCCTTTCTCCTGGAAACCTTTGCTGACCAGTACCTACACACACACACACACACACACACACACACACACACATGCACACAAGCACACACGCACATGCACACATACAGAGACAGACACAGAGAGAGACACACAGAGACAGATGCTACCTAACTTCCATAGCAACATTTACTTGATTCTTACTGCTTATTGCAGCATAATAGAAGCATTGGCTCCCTTTCCAAATGTAGACAGCAATCATCTTGAGGGCAAGAGCCCTCTTACTCATGTCTCCATCTCTCCCATCTAGAAGAGCCCTTGGCCTACCAGAAATCATCAAGAAATATAAATAAATGCAATGCATAAATCTCAGTTATGCACTCCTTCCCACCACTTCTCTGAAGCGGTCTCTTTTGCTTCCATATTAAAATGATGAAAATTTAACAAGCTTTTGGTGACAATTTGGAAGGCTCCCTAGGACCTCTCAGGCATCATTTCTCTTGTGTTTCATAATGTGTCTGCTGTGCATGACAGTCCAGATGTCAGCCTTTCCACATTTCCCAAGAATTACCTTGAGTCAAATATGTCCCTCCTGTGTAGTTCCAAACCTTCTATCCGGGCAGGCAGCTCTGTTGTTTAGCTAACTGTCGGCATTACACTGCCGTATTCATAAAAGACTGTCATCATGGCACAGTATTATTATGCGAGATCATTTGCTCATGTAAAGACACATTAAACCTAGCAGTTGCTTTGTCTCTTGTCAAGGGAATTGTGAGCTGTTACATTAGAGATGAAAGTTTGCGAAGTCAACCTGCTACTGCTCTTTTTGCTACCCACTTTGGAAGAATCAACAGTACATATTCATTTCCTTGTTTTTCTTCTTTGGTAATAACCCAACCACTATCTAAATAGGAATCTCACCAGTACAAGGAATATAAGTCCCTTAAGACAAGGGCCTAGCCGGGCGTGGTGGCTCACGCCTGTAATCCCAGCACTTGGGAGGCTGAGGCAGGAGCATTGGTGCGAGTTCGAGACCAGCCTGGGCTACAAAAGTGAGTGCAGGACCAGCCTCAACTGCATAGCGAGATCCTGTCTCAAAAAGACAAAAAAAAAAAAAAAAAAAAAAAAGACAAGGGCCATTTCATGATAGGCTCTCTCCTGAGGGCTTCGGTTCTATGCTGTCTCCATGGCCTGTCAGCTGGAGCTCTGCCTCTCCTTGCTAAGGCTCCCAGGACCTTTGGACCTGGATTGCAAGCTAGCATTCAGCACTTCTCATCCTCATTTGAGCAGATTTTCACCATGTTTACCCTGGACACCTTCCCTAACATCAGCTTCTCATTTGAATTATCTACCATCTGTTGACCAAACTTTCACCAACCTGCTCTCCTGGCCATACCAATCCCTTCCCTGCCCCGCGGGTGGTCTAATTCCAGGAACCTGTTTCTCCAGTGTGCCTACTGCCAGATTTCCCATGTCCTGCAAGAAAATAACGAAGGGAGGGTTGGATATACAGGATAATTCCATTTTTGGAAACAAGATATGATTACTGAAAGAAAAAAAAAATCCCTTTGGCTACATCTGCTTCCCCAAGATATTGTTCTCTCCTTTGTGTCCAAAATCTCTACTTGAAAATGACAAATCTACACCAGGAAAAATAAGAACACATTTCAAAAAGCAAATGGGGAATTCTAGGGAAAGTTGAGTGTTTGTAAATAGGAGAAGATGTTAATGTGCACCATGATGACTTTTTCATGGGTAGCTGTTGTTACTATGCAGGATTCGCACTTTTTCAACTCTACATTCCCACCCCAGGTTCTGTTCAGTAGTATATTGTGGTCCTATTACAGGACAGCCAAGTTGCATTAATCACATTCTTCAAGATGTAGTTTGTGAGAAATAATGCATCTTTGAATTTGTCTTGCCTCAAGAGCCTTCTGACAAAGAAACGCCCTATAAAAAGTCATCCTTTCCTACTCTACACCAAGGGACACTGGCAGGTCTACTCTGCTTTTGGGTCTCATGCTTTCTATTCCCATACTCCTTCTTCCTACTTTCTAGCTTTGTCTTAGGCGTGGATTCCTTAAGAATTCAGCTCAACCAGATTATCTCACTAGCCTATCTTTCTGTGTCTATGTTTTTAATGTTTTGCCCTTTTTAAAATGTATTTAGTACAGGGCCTACAGGATCTAACTATGTAGATTGGACTCATAGTGATCCTTCTGTTTTCAGCCTCCTAAGCACTAAGATTACAGGCGAGCACCACCACACCCACTATGCTTTTAGTATATCTAGGAAACATTGTGACACAACTATTTTAATCATTTTTTAACTTATGGAAACTTAGAATTTTACAGAAATGAAACCTTCATTTCCCCCAAGGACTTGACAACAAGTGATTTTCAAAAAAGTATAAATATGAAGTATGAAAGTGTTTTCCTTAATGAGGTTAAAAACAGGTCTTCAATAACTCCTCCAGAGTAGGGCTCAATTTTAAAAAGTCTTAGGTAATCCATGTTCTTTTCTAGGAATTAGAAGTGCCTATGCGTGGTTATATAACTTGTAACTCTACTGCACAAATGCCTCATTTCTCAGTTATTATATACATAACTTTAATCAAGTTCTAGATATAAGCTGACATAAGTTTACATTTTTTACTTAAAGTTATTCTGAAACCTATTTTTGTATTTTCCTAGTGATTCTCTTGAGCTTTCTGCCCTTTTATAAATAGTTTTTTTCTTTCTTTCTTTTGTATTTAGTACAGGATCTACAGGGTCTCACTATGCAGATTGGACTCATAGTTATCCTCCTGCTTTCAGCCTCCCAAGCACTGGAATTACAGGTGCACACCACCACGCCCAGTCTCATTCACTGTCTCAGCACACCCAAGGGGCTAGACCAGCATAGCACACAGGGGATCAGACCCTGGTCCCTGCATCTGCCTAAGAAGGCACTTCAACACACTGAACTATCTGGCCAGCCCATAATGTTGGGGAGTTTTTTTAATTACTTTTTTTTGTTTTTGGTGGGACTAGGGTTCAATTAAATTACTCTTAATAAGAACTAACAATGCAACTATTTCAAAATACATTAGTAGTACATTCCCAATAATTGATACAATTCATATTGTTGTCCTTGTGGTACTTATTCAGAGCACAAGATGCAGACATGATAATTTTTCTAACCATTATTGGTACAAAAATTTCTTCTCATTGAACTAAGAGAAAGTAGTTGTATACATAGTCCAATATTCCATAATCTTGGTGGGTTATTGGCAGAACTAGCATGTCAGAAGCTGATGGTTTAAGATTTTTACAGCTCAGCATACTACTCTAGCTTTACTTTTTATTCTTCCTGGTTAAACTTTTCTGCTGGGCGGTTAATGGCAAGTTAAGACAGGACCTGTATAGTCTCCCTAGCATAAGAACTCAAAAGAAGAAATAAAAATGTAAAGGCATAACATAGCTGACAGGAAATCAAGAACTTAAGGGTTAAACATCAAAGAGACTGCAAGCAGAACACATAGGAAACATGGCAGGAGCAAAACCATGTACTTACATACACAGAATGAATTAAACAATGGTCCTAAGAACCTCCAAATGGTTTTTCACACTAAGGATACCATCATGTTTTTTTTTTTTAAGTCACCTTTTCTCTCTTCCCAAGATTACTTTTTAATGGGAAGAATAAATCAGCTTTCCATAGCTTGTTCTCATCCTTCTCTTGGCAATTGCCCTGGTCATGTGCAGTGACCTGCACTGAGCTACTGAAAATAGGCTGTAAAACAGTATTGACGTCTGTTCATCCCAGAAGGAATTCCAAATGCACACTGGATAGAAATAAAACAGAATTCTTGCCCATAGATGACAAGTAAATAGATAGATAGATAGATAGATAGATAGATAGATAGATAGATAGATAGGCAGATAGATAGATTGACAGATAATTACCACAATAAGCAAAAAACTCAACTGACAATTTCATGCAGTCTCTTTAAGACTGAGAGATCGTGAACATATGACATCTTTCAACAATCAATAGCAAAGGTGAGATCTGATTATATATATTTTAATGCTAGAAGAGTGAAATCATTAGTGAAATGTAAACTGGAATAATATGAACATAAAAAATTATTTTACTAATCATATTAGAGAAAAAATATGATGCTATACCTTGTTTGCAAAATTGTAGAGAAGCTAGTGCTCTTATTTTTTACAATTAAGAGTGTTTATAGTAAAAATGTATAGAGCAATTTAAAAACACATATTTGAGATTATGCCTACCAAAAGAAATAATTAAAATTAGGTTAAATTTCTGGATTTAAGGTAATAATTAAAATGCAGTTCATCTATATTTTTAATATTATGCAAGAGTTGAAAAGTGATTTTTATACATACTTTCAAGTGAAAGAAGCAATTCATGATATTTGCTAGCTATGAATCTACATGCACAAAACTAAAATGCATAGAAATGGTACATGATAAATGTTAGTGGTTAATCATGGATGGAAATGAGACCTAAGGGAAGAGTACCAGTTGAAGACTTTTATTCTTGTTTATTTGTATTTTAATATCTTTTTGATTTTTTATCTTTTAAAGAGAATTTTAAAAATAGTAAAAGAAACAGAAATGATAATAAATTTCACTAAGCAAAATGACAGGACTCTAACAATGGTTGTTACATTGCATGTTGTTGTCTTCAGATTAGTTGCTCATATTGCTCATAGGGCTTTGTGGTGGAGCACTGCCCTAGCATGCATGCTGTCCTGGGTTCAAGGCCGGCATCATAAAACAACCAATAGATAAAATATATTCTTTATACTGACTATATCAACGTACAACTTTAAGTGATAATTTCTAAGCTACTAGCGAGTTTCAATTTAAAATTAGTAAGCAGGGGCCTGGCGGGATGGCTCAGTGGTCTAAAGCGCCTGCTTGGGAAAGCTTGGGCGGCTACAGGGACCACGGTTCGATCCCCGGCACCACAAGCTGCAACAGCACTGCCCTCGGGGTGGGCTGAGCCGGCCATAAAAATGAGTGAATAAACAAACAAAGGTTCTGAAACAAGAAAAATAAATAAATAAAAATTTAAAAAAATAAAATAAAAATAAAATTAGTAAGCAAATATTAGCAAATAATATGATAGTCATGAACCTAATTCCCCCATATTGCAAATGTTACCTTTGCTATTCTCTGTTTAAAGATCTTCCTAAAATTCATTGTTTTTCCTTTTTAGAGGTACTAGAGATCAAACCCAGGACCTCACATATGCTAAGCAAGCATTCTCCTGAGTTGTACCCTCAACACAAGTCATACAATCTCAGAAAGCTAAAGCCCCACCCTCCTTTCTCTTCCACAGGAATAATCACTGTTCTATAATCTGTACATTTCATTTGCATGCTTATTTTTTGGCTTTTATCAAGTGTTTATGCTTCCAAAAAATGGTATGTGGTATTTTATAGTTTTAAAATATAAGTGAACAGTGTTATGTCTTATGTATGATTCTATACTTCACATTAGATTCTGGAGGGGTATCCCTACTGTTGCACTAATAGCTAAGTCTTTTGCATTTTATTCCTTTAAAAAAACATAAATCAGTCTGCTTGTCCATGTCAAAAAAAATTAAATATTGCATATTTTTGACCTAGCAATGTTGTCTCTATACACGTACCTTACATGTGCATACTAACACAAATATACAAAAATATAAGTAAAAATATTTGCTGAGTGCTGAACTCTGAATTGCAAAGACTTCAATTAAAATTATAGCTCCAGGGACCAGGGAGACAGCTCAGTAGAACAAGTGCCTGTCTGGAAAGCACAGGGTCCTGAGTTCAATCCCTGTTACCACAAAAAATTAATTAATTGTCATTAATTAATTAAAATTGTAGCTCCACTACATCTTGAATTTGGAACATGGGCAAATCATAGCACATGTCTAGACTTCAGTGTCTCAATGAGATGATGCCTATGCATTGTGTAACAAAGGGCTGGAACCACCTGAGCACTTAACAAGCTTGTGTTACCCTTTTCAATGATGGTTACACTAATATTGCATGTTACTTATGATAACAGAATATCTGAGAGCAATTCACTTGTTTTGAATCAAAGAATCAGTTAATTAAGTCTATCAGTGAAATATGGAGAGTCAAATTATGCTATGAAAAAAAATCAAGGCATGAAAGAAAACTTAAATTTCAGTAATAACTGTAGCTATGGTTTTGATGTTAAACATTCCAAGACCTATATGCTAGTTTTGGACCCCAGAGTGACACTACTGAAAGACAGTAGAATTTTAAGGGATGAGGCTTTGTGGGAGATCTTTATTAAAGTTTTGCCCCTGAAGGGAATTTTGAGACCTGTTTCTCTCTCTCTCTCTCTCTCTCTCTCTCTCTCTCTCTCTCTCTCTCTCTCTCTCTCTCTCTCTCTCTCTGGCTCCCTGGAAATAAAGTGAATGGTTAAGCCCAAATCAATGAAGCCAAATGATCATGGGTGGGAACCTCCAGAGCTTTTAAACAAAGTAATCTTTTCCTCTTTGTGAGTTGATCATCTTAGGTATCTATTATAGTGACAGAAAACTGGCTAAACCCACTGTATTATTTTGTGTATGTGAAAAGAAAACATGTTTTACATATATAGAGAGATTACAAATCAAAATATTAAAAGTAATTTTTCTCTGGAAAGAGGAATAAGGGGGCTCTTTTAATTTCTCCCTCTATCATGAATTTCTATAGTGTCTAAACTTTTTATAATGCACACATAAGTTCTGTAATTTTTGAAAGAGTAAAAGTAAATTAAATATTTGATTGAATATCATATTGAGCTCTCAAACCAAATAAAATAAAACAACATGCATGTATTCATTCCTTCTTAGTAAAAGACTGTCTCAAAATGAGATGTTCTAGTATAAGTGGGAGAAATATTCTCTTCCTTCACCCTTGCGGTGAGGGCAAAGGTGGCAAGAGAGAAAAGCCTACTCTAGTAATGCTACCTTTACAATGGTATTTCTTCTTGATTTATATTGTGTTCTCTCCCAGAGAAGAGTTAGTGTGAACAGCACACACTTGAGCATCTCAGTCACACATTATGTGACCCTTTGAAGAGGTGTCTGCCACCCTTCTTCTGATGGCAAAAGCAAATGCCAGTATAAACCAAGGTGGGTAGATGTCTCACTCTGCTTAAAAAAAAAAAATTAAAGTAGAATACTTGGTTGATATATAAACTAGACAAGAATACCATTGTGAATAGGGGAGCATGATCTTTTTTGAAACCGGCTTTTCTATAATCTTCTGCCCTTTTGAACACATTCCTTTTTAGTCATTATTTAATAGCACTCCTCAGCCTTCGCTCCGGCAGCACTTATCACAAGTAAGATAAAATGTCAAAGCATGAGAAAGGTAAATGACTGGAAATGAGAGATCCAAGCAGAGCTCCTCAGATAGGCTACACCAGCCAAGGAGGAAGATGTGAATTCTGAGCTGTGATAAAGAATTTACTTAGCTGAATTTACTTAATGTGGCGGCAAATGCAAGAATGTCATAATACGTGAGATTTTCCATGAAATAACATTAAACAACTGATATTTTATGAGAACGGATATTCTCGCTCCCATATTCTAGTCCATCTGACTTTCAGCAGACAAGAGTGAATGACTTACGGGGCATCTTTTGCTTAATCCAGGCCCTGTTAAGTTTTTCCTCCATTACCACGTTACACAAGGGCAACCCCACACTGGCAGTTGGTTGTTAATTACATTTGATGTGCAGTAACACAAGAGAGCTAATTAACTTGCATCAAAAAAGCTTTATTTACTGTGACAAATTAAACAAACTCATAAAGTGTTCAGCCACAATGGCTCTCAATTATCATGCAGTCCAAGTCATGTGGTGCAAACATATTCCCAGCCTCTCTCAGGTATCACTTCTGTCTTCCAGCTCTCTGCGCACTACAATTATAAATGAAGCTTTTTAATGAATAACACTCAAAGCCAACTGCTCTTTCTTTTGTTTTGTTTCATGGTCTGTGTGCACACGTGTGGGTGCGTGGGTGCTCCCTAAGGTACCACTGGATAGGAGAGCATACTCGATTTCTTCTTCTTGGCATTTCTTTAGCAGGTAAAGGATGTTGGGTATCAGGTCAAAGAGTTTGCACATGCTATGTCTGTGTTCTAACACTGAGCCATACCCAAGCCCACATTCAATTTCTTCCTTCTCATTCATAGTACCATAGTACATTCCTAGATGTACATTCATGGAGCATAAAGAGAAACATCATGTCCCAGGCTGGGGAGATAGCTCAGCGGTTTAAGTGTTTGCCTGGCAAGGATAGGGACCCAGGTTTGATCCCTAGTGCCATATGCTGGGCTGGCCCAGAACCCAAGTGCACACCTATAATCCCAGCTCGGGAGGCTGAAACAGGAGCATCACTACAAGTCCCAGCTGTGTAGCAAGACCCTATACCAAATAAATAAAAAAAGATTTTAAAAAAATGTTATATCCTCCAGCATGTTTCACAGCCTGTGTTCTGTATTTAGCATGAGTATCTAAAGCCACTTGTTTTCAGATTCTTCATCTAGATAGTTCTTTAAAAGGCAAATTACCATTCCATGATAGCCCAAATAAAGGCATAGGAAAGAGTACCTCTGTCCTACAGTAAAGTAAACACATAAACTTTGAATATCTACCAATAAATAGCAAAGAACTGGTTGCCTGTGGAGGAAGATTTTGATTGTTGTTTGTTTATTTTGTTTGCATTGGAAAAAGCACTTATAATTTACAAAATCCTCTGCAGAACAGGATCTTAACTGTGGAAACTTAGATAGGAAAATGCATTCCCTC
>PVJA010023735.1:0-32652 GCA_004027025.1 Myocastor coypus | reverse complement strand
TTAAATTTTATTTATTTATTTATTTCTTGTTTCAGAACCTTTATTTGTTTTATTCACTCATGTTTAAGGCCAGCTCAGCCCACCCCGAAGGCAGGGCTGGTGCAGCATGTGGTGCCGGGGATCGAACCGCAGTCCCTGAAGCCGCCCAAGCTTTCCCAAGCAGGCGCTTTAGACCACTGAGCCATCCCGCCAGGCCCCTGTACATGTACTTTTAAACACATTAGTACCACCTTCACGCATGTCCCACTAGTGGCTCAGAGCCACCCACAGTGAGACACATGGATCACAGCCCTGTCATTAATATGTTGACAACATCATACTATTTCATTGTTTGGTTTTATTTTATTTAATTACCCATTCTCCTGTTATTCAACCTTTAGCTTATTGCCATTTATTATTCCTTGTACTATGAGAAATAGTGTGTTCATGTGAACACCCTTTTGCATAGGTTTCTCTCCATAATCTTGGTAATTACAGATTTTGAGAAAGGGATAAGAGTAAGTGATACATGTAAGTTTTAAGGTGGCCATAATAGGCTTTCAGTAAGGTATTTATTATGAACTTGTATTTCTCCAAGTGCTGCAGAGTATGAACATGTCCATCTTGTCATACCCTTGCCAATAATGAACAGTACTATTTTAGCTTACTAATAACACTGTAGTACAAATTGAAGCCTTTTACAGATATTAAAGTGATTCAAGGTAGTACTAGAAAATTCTTGGTTGCTCAGTTGAGGAAAGGCCCCAGTTATTTCATTTGTGCTGGAATCTCAGAGCCCTGTGTGGGGGAGACAGACAGTGAGGGTCTGTACCTGCTGAGAAATGACCCCTAGTTGTCAGGGATGGAAGGTTGATGGAGGGGCGGGGGTGGCTTGAAGGATGGCTCATGTGGAGTAGCTGCCTGCTGCTTATAGCCTGACTTTCCTAGTCACATGAACTTCTCAGTCTCTTCTTGATCTACAATATAGAAAAGTACTTGAGAGGTTACCCATTTGAGACTTAATGTCAAATAGATAGCAGTTGCTCTGCCTTGTTAAAAACTGCAGGGACAGATGGCATGGTGGCACACACCTATAATCCCAGCACTTGGAAGTCAGTAAACAGGTGGATCACTATGAATCCGATCTAGTAGTGAGACCCTCAACGCCCTATAGTCTCTTCCCTAAAATACAGACAAACAAACAAAGAAACAACCTCTGGCAGCAGCAGATTTTATAACCTTTAATGATTTTACCATTTATTTTCTTTAGCATTCATAAGAGCTCCACACTCAGCCATTTTTTGTTTTTGTGTTTTGAATATGTAAAAGACAAAATTGAAAATACTAAACCCAGTAAGGTGGAAGGTCCAGGAATAGAGTTGGGTTATCCTGACACCTCTTGACTTTGGGCAGTAACATTTTCCAGGGCTGGGAGCAACATTTTCCAAGTTACTGTGAAAGTGGGAAAATCCACAAGAAAACCAGGGCCAAGTTTCCTGACTTTTCCACAGCCTTTATGGACAACGTGCAGGGTGCACACTCAATGAGTCAGATTCATGGTTTTTGTAGTGCATAAAGCATTACACAAACAGCGGATTCCCTGTTGAGCCTCTGTGGATTCCGAATGAAGCCAGAAAGTGATTCAGCCTTAGATCAAAAGAGAAAATACGTACCAAAAAGCAAAAATAGAATTTCTGTTGTTTCTTAGTCACAAAAAATACTGAGATTGGAAAAAGTTGGTTTTTCAGCTTCTTTGGAATTCCACTGAGTTGTATTGGTTTTACTTATAAGGCTTTCTTTTGTGTGTAAACAGTGGCCACCATAGCTGTTTTACCTGGAACATGACTCTGGGTGAGCGTTGCTTTCATTGGGGACTACAGTAGACAAGTTGGATTTTAAAATTTATAGTAAGCAGTGAAAACTTACAGGGACCATTTTTTTTTCAGCCTTAGTGAAAAATTATAGTTGTGTATCTTTTAAAAAAGCATAGCATTTTAGTGATGGAGGAAGCATGACATAGTAGTTCTTTTCATACTTGCTGTAGAAGGCCCCTTCAAAGCAATAAACAGAGCATAATATTTTGAGTTATAGTACTTGTTTTCCTAACTCCAAGGCACTGCTGGAGTGAGTTCCCTGGATTAGTAAAATCTTGAGGTGACCAAGGTCTACTAGTTTAATTAACTGTTTGAGTTGTGTGGGACTTGTGGGTAGAAATTGTGATTTCTGTTGGCCTAGAAAATACACTGCCCCAGACCACTTGGAGCTCCTCAGTGTGCCTAATATCCTCTGTCTTGCGAAGGGCTATTGTGTAACCTGTGAAGGTGGGGGTTTCAGGAGAAATCTAAGTGCATTGCATTAGTGTTATGACAGCAGATACTGGGTCACCAGCCTGCCTGAGGAGGACTTGGGGCTTAGGTTTTTCAGCATTGCTGAAAGTGTTAGGACTTCAGCAACTCTTAGAGATGGATTAAAATGCTTTGTGCATAAAGGGATGGGCATGAGTATTTGGCGGGGGGTCAGGAGCAACGTGTCGTGGTTCTAACACTATACAATGTTCAAGTTGTAAAATGTTTAAGCTTGCTTATATACCTGGAAATTGGTTCAAAGAAGTATGTGTATAGTTGCCAAGCTGGCAAGGGGTGGATTGTGGCAGTTGATACATTGCGTTAACTTGAGGAAGCTTGGCCGGATGGGCTCAGCTGGTTTCCCACTGTGGGGGCCTCATCCTGCAGGATGCCGAGGGCCTGCCCTAGGATGTAATTGGTTCCACTCTAGGGCCAGACAGGCCACCTCAGAGTGACTCAGCACAAAGTCCAGCCCGGTTCTACCCTGGCTGCTTCCTGCCTGGCCCAGCCCTGTCCTACTTCCTTGGAGAAGTCCTCATCTTTGGAGGAATTTGAGCTTTGCAGCCATGCCACTTTGGAGGAGCCCTGCACCAGTGCAGAATTTGGAAGAGAGAGGCTTGCTTGATGGATGCCACAGCTGTTGCCCCTCCTCTGCTCTTCATTGTTTTCTGCCACCTTGGAGCCTGCAGAGTATGAACTGAAACCTCCAAAAATTGTGAGCTAAATAAACTTTTCCTTTCTTCGTTGTGATGGTTATTTGTCCCAGCAATAAAGTCATGTACCAGGAATCTCTTTAAATATACTGGTAGGAGAATTTAAAATATAGACTAGAAAATTTTCATGCTGATATTAAATATTCAGGCTCACTGTGAAAATAACTGGCCAAACAGTGCATGCCAGGTATATGTCACTTATTTAACATTAGCTAACTTTATCTGATTTTGGTATTTCTTTACTGTTTCCTCCTTTGTACATTGTTCAGGATAAGCTGTCATTTTGAATATTGCATGAGTTATCTTTTTTTTTTTTGTGTTTTTCGAGACAGGGTCTTGCTATGCAGTTCAGGCTTGCTCTGAACTCACTTTTGTAGCCCAGGCTGGTCTCGAACTCGCACTGATCCTCCTGCCTCAGCCTCCCGAGTGCTGGGATTACAGGCATGCACCACCATGCCCAGCTGCATGAGTTATCTTTATAAAACTTTATTTACTTATTTATGTTATGGCTGGCTCAGCCAGCCCTGAGGGTGGGGCTGGTGCAGCATGTGGTGCCGGGGATTGAACTGCAGTTCCTGAGGTTGTCTAAGCAGGTGCTTTAGACCGCTGAGCTATCTCACTGGCCCATGATTTATCTTTAATAAGACATCTTTACACTATGGAATGGTTAGGCTTGACATGGACTCAGTCCTGGCACTGAGAAGACATGTTCCCTCATTCAGGACTTGCTTACTGAGGCTGTTGTTTTTGCATAGAGGGCTTTGAGAATACCGGCTGGGGCAAAGGGAGCCCTGGCAGGAAGGAACACATCACAAATGGGTTAAAGGAAGCAACTTTGAGGGAGGGGGCGATTACTGATGTGTCCGTGGGGTTAGGGAACCATCTGTGGGGGGTTCGTATACCCCAAGCCTCTACCATCTCTAGGCAAAGAGGGATTGAGGAGGAACCTACTGAGCTCTGGGCTGTGGCAAGATGAAACTGCAGCTGCCCAGAGGGAATTATTGCTGGCAGTCTGGGCCAGTGCAAAGAGAGAACAGGGCAGGACACTCCGTCTTTCTCTTCTTGCCTCTGCTCTTCCGAGTGTCTCCCACTGAAACCAGAGAATCAAGGAACCTAAGTGATGCTATTTCTCAAATATGGCCTCCTGGGACAGGGAGGTGCAAGATGTATCTAGGAAGGCAGACACTAACTGCCATGGTCCTCATTAACACGTTTGCAACAGGGGCTGTGATATGCATGTCTCGCTGCCCTCTGGCTCTGATTTGAATTTGATTGTCTCTGTGGGCTTGAACCACAGCTGTTACAAACATGATTGTCTCATGGGGTGACTGCTTCTCAGCGAGTTGGTGATGATAATGCCAAGAAAGGTACTGATTTAGCAGACCACATGTTACAGTTCCGTAAGAAAACATTAGCATGATAAAAAATTAAATTACAGGTACTTTGCAGCATAGCTGTTCTAAATGCATATTATATATATAAGTAGTATTTAAAAGATTTATGTGTTAAAATTCAGAGAATTAATTACTGGTAACCTGTTTAGAAATGTAAAGAAATTTCTTTTAATTTAATGAAATAAGTAAGTTTGTTGATTGTCATCATTTTTAATTGTTCTGAATAGTATCAAATGGCATTTATATTTGGGCAGTAGTTATTCAAAATCAAACAACTAACTAGATTCCAGCCGTTTACAGATTTTTAAATTAATTTCACTAATAGAAAGATTGATATAAGTGGTTATTTTTGTTTGTACAATGGTATAAGGTGCCCAGTGAGACAGTCATTCATGTACCACTGGTGGATCAAGCCAAGAGGTATGTGTTTTTAATATGTAGTATGTAATATTTATATGAACAGTGCCTTACTGCTCCAGTGGTGTAGGTCTCCCTTTAATCCTGGAAGGAAATTGATCTGCATTCTACCCTGCCTGCTTTCTTTTTTCTATCTTTTGACTTCCTTTGTTTATTTCTTATTGCCAGACACAATGACGAAAATACACTCATGCTCATTCTGGGTCTCTCATCTCTCTTGGACAGGAGAAGTAGCCAGTGAAGCCATAGAAAGTCCCTGCTCCCTTTAGATCCTGCTCTGCTCCTTGGAGATTTGTAAGCATTTTGATGGCCCCAAGCTGGTGCTGACCTTGGCACGCTCTGTGAGAGTAGCCTTTGCCCAGCCAGTCCCCGTGCTCTGTGAGCTCCAGGAGGCCAACCAGAGCTCTCTGCAGTGAGACCTCTAGGGGCCCTTGCTGCTCCCCAGACAGCAGGAGGGCATGTGTACTGCGGTGTCCTGAGAGGTGTGTGGTCCTACTGCTGGGGAACCTGAAGGGGCTCAGTGTCCACTCAATCAGATTGGCCTTCACCCCAAGTTACTTGAATTGCATGACTTGTTGGTTTTGGTACTGGGATTGAACTCAGGGCCTTTGCACTGAGTTGCATTCCCAATCCTTTCTTAGTTTTTATTTTGACATCGGATTTTGGTAAATTGCTAAGTTTCCTGTGCTCCACCTTGTGCTCCTCTTGGCTCTACCTTCCAGAGTGCTGGGATTATAGACAAGAGCCACGATGCCCAGGTTTGCACGACTTTTGCTCTTGTCCTCCCTGTGGGCCATTGTCTGAGAATGGGGCAGTGCACTGTTGATTTTGCAAAGGAAGAAGAGGAGGTGTGGAGGGGGCCAGCAAGTCCAATGGGTGTGTGCTCTTCTCTACCGCCGCCGGTGAACCAGGACATCCATCGCCTGCTTTAATAAGGCCTCTCCTCTGGCCTGAGCGACCAAGTCTGGCTTTTTCCTTCTCAGCTCCTTTTCTCAAGGGACTCCCTGGGAAAGTTAGAAGTGATGGCTGTTGGCCAGTTTTTCAATATTACATTTTAAGATTTACAACCTTCTCACTTCCATGGAGCATTGAAGGCTATTCTGGGCAGTCTTTGGCAGCTCCTGCCTGTTTTTCTCTAGTATCATTTTGCCTCCAGCTATGACTCTCCTGTCAGCCATTGGAGTCCACAGTCAGGTCACACCCTGGGGAAAGACGAGGAAGGCTGGCTGTGTGTCCTGTATTATCCTCTAGGGAGGGCTCTGGATGAACCCAAGGAATGGTGATTTCCGGTTTCCATGGGCTTTTTGGAGAATTGGGCAGTGTTTCTCCTGTTGCCTTTGGTGAGAGTGACTGAGACTGAGGCTGAACTTGCCTGTGGTGGTGGGGATTTAACAAAGCTAAAAGTGAACTTTCATCAGTTCATCAGTTCCCCAAGGCTTGACGTGTGTGTGTGTGTGTGTGTGTGTGTGTGTGTGTGTGAGCTTCTTTGCTCCCGTGTTTGTGTGTCTGTCAGATTTAGCTGGAGCCTGGTTTGAAATTAGAGCCTTTGGTTTCTTTCCAAAGTGGGAATGAGTGAAGCAATATTGCCCCATCCAGCACTTGCCCTGTACATTCTCTGAAGACTCCCCATGATGTACCATCATGATCATTCTCCATGGTTGTTCGGTCCAGCCCACACTTGGTACCACTTGAAACTAGCTTCCATTGACTGCTTCCCATTTAGCAAGGGGAGGCCCTGTGGGAGAGTCTTGGATGAGGTACGTGGAATCAGAGAGAGCACTGATGGCGCATGAAGACTTAAGAGTGCCTGTACTGGCTCAGGAATCCCAGAGAGAACCCCTGACTGTGCCTAGATGAACCCTGGCACGGGCAGAAGGGAAATGAAAGTTACCAGTGAAAAATCCATAAAACTGCATGCCAGGTGCTAGGACTGGTTTCATCTCAGCCAGCCTCCTAGTCACCCTGTTTAGGTTCTTCTGAAGGTCAGGGCCACAGAAAACTCCCTGTCTCCCAGGTGATAGCCTTTCCCACCCAAGTTGCTACCATTTTCCTGGAGTTATGTCCATTAATGGCTTCACTACTAAGTGTCTTTCTTCAGACCACAGGAATTCATTACCGGAGCTTGATGCTATCTTTTTAGCTCTC
Source organism: Myocastor coypus (assembly GCA_004027025.1). Taxonomy (NCBI): domain Eukaryota; kingdom Metazoa; phylum Chordata; class Mammalia; order Rodentia; family Myocastoridae; genus Myocastor; species Myocastor coypus. The sequence goes on along the minus strand of PVJA010023735.1, from coordinate 25,659 downwards.
ATTTCCTGCTCCAGGTACCTCAGGTACATAGTCATTTTTTTCCTCACATGAAAGGGTTGACTTTAAAAAAGAAAAAAAAAAAAAGGATTTACTTTTACTTTTTTTTTTTTTTTAGGAGCAGAAAATATTTATGGGGGAAAAGAAAGCTTCTGTCCAAGAGATCAGGAAGGGATCCGAGGGGTCCCCTTGACTTGTTTTCATTTTCAAACAAAATACAGATGTAGTCAAGGCTTTGTTACAGTTCTCTCCCTGTGGTTTGCTTGGCTGTTCGGTCAACAGAGAAGGATGACATGAGATCAAGGGGAGCAACATCTGGTAATACATGGACTTGGAGATTTTGGATGGTTGAGAAAGTATTGATGGTGTTTTCCCAGGTGCCTTCTCTGTGATTATGAAAAAACTACAGGGAAGAGGGAAAAACAAGGTCCTGGGTTGAGAGCATTTTGCAGCAATGTATTGCTGACAGCATGAGTCTGAGAGTCCCTCCTTGGACCATCTCAGTGTGGCAGGTCTCATGGTGTGGTGATGTGGGAAATCTCTAGGAGCTGCTGTGTTGGGAATCCCAGCACATGCTCAGGAAGACCAACTGACCGTGAGCCAGGGACCATTCTTCATGGGAAATTTCTTTATATTTTCAAAGGCTGTAGAGTAATAGTGTTTTCATATGTGTCAACAGATAAAAATGTGTTCTCTGTTTTCTTTGCCTGCCTGCCTGCCTCCCTCCCTCCCTCCCTGCCTCCCTCCCTCCCTTTTTTTCTTCCTTTCTTTCTCCCTTTCCCTCCCCACTCGTTTCCCCTTGCTTGCTTTTCTCTGGTACTGAGGATAAAGCCCTGTACCTTCACATTGAGCTACATTTCTAGCCCTCTTTAGTTTTTGAGATATGGTCTCACTAAGCTGCATAGTTTGGATTCAAACTTATGATCCTCCTGCCTCAGTCTCCCAGAATGCTGAGATTATAGGCATGTATACTTGCAGTGAGATTCTAGCATTTTCTTGCCTTAAGTAACCAGTCCTAGTATTTTCCTCTTTCAAATATTTCCCTTAAGTTGTAGTATTTTTCAAGTTGTTACTGGGCAGAAGGTGATGGTGTAGACTGTGGTGGTGGTGAATCTGTGACCCATGTGCTGATGTGGGCTGCTTGTAGCTTGACGAGGTTCCCCATTGCTGTGTAGCATGTGTGGGTTTCTCTTGACTTGTTCTGTTTGACTGATAGCTCAGCTTTGCAGAATCTCTGCAGTTGAACCCTGCAGGACTCATGGTATTCTGCCAATGCATATGGTTCTGGTTCTATAGAAAGCCCTTTTGGACCTCAATGAAGTTCAGAAAAGTACACATTTGTAATTCTGTACAAAAGTTATTGGAATTCTAATACATTAATAATATCCTACCACTTCTGGGCAACACATGACCAGAATAGATACTAATGCATATTCGTAGTTGTGAGGAGCCAAGGGATCCTAAGTCCAGTCAGAAAAATGGCTAACTGGAACAAAGGCCCTGACCTGGGGCTTAACAAGGTTTTATTTATTAATGAAAAGGGGAGTGAGTGGCTCAGGGATGAGTGACTGTAGGAATGGTAGGAAGTGCCTGAGTGCTGAGAGTTGGATTAGGTAGGAGGCTTCGAATTACCTCCACAATGGGGGGGGGGGCAGGGAGGAGGAACAGTGAAAGAGAGAGAGAGAGAATACAATCTGCATATCACAGTTCAATTTGGATGTGTAATTTTTAAGCCCTGAAAAGTCGTAGCTTCCTTTCTACAGGCCCATTCTCAGCCTACAGTGTGGTGTTTCATAGCCTAGCTCTTCTGGCTTGAGAGCTGTAGGCAGGACATCACTGACCTGTCCAGTTGCTTTAAAGACTACACATCAGCACCTCAGCTAGACCCATTTGCATTGCTTAAAGCCAATTGAGAGGATAAAGAAATGTCCTAGCCTGCTCTGCACTTAGCAACACATAGAGGAGGGCCAAATACTCTTTCAAGAAGGCCTGCCCAAGTGGTGGTCCTCATGGTGCTGAGCCTGGCTCATGGGGTCCGCTGGATGGCCATGGTCATAATGGCCATGCACAGGGACAGGCCCAAATCTACTGAGAGCACAGCTGAGGCCAGCTTTTTCATGGGTGTCAGTGGTCATCTCAGAGCACTCTGTTTCCCAGCCCTTTTTCCCTTTGTGCCACATAAGGGATAGGAAACTTATGCCACAAATGCTGCTGGGGATGCTTGTTACCATTGAAAGCCCTAAACGGTTCACCATCACTGCTCTAAACCATACTTCCTGATAGTAAACATGAGCTCTCATTACTGACTCAGAATTAGCTGATGATTTTAGGGATAACAGCATTTAGCAGATGACTGCTTGAAGATTGCAGAGAGTTTAAGGGTCCATTTTAGCAAATCTCCAGCCATAATGGAAAAGTTTAAAAAGTCATCATGCTGTTCTTAAACTTGTTAAAAATCATTTACAGGTGATCCAGCTGTTTTTCTTCTGTGCATCTTCTCCAAAGAGTTAAAGTCCCCATATTGCAGGGATCTGTGCTTACAGCAGCACAGTTCATAGTGGCTAAATCTTGGAATCAGCTTGACTGTTCATCTGCAGGTGAGGAAATAAAGAAAGTGTGGTGCTGTACACAATGTAGTACCGCTCTGGCATGAAGAAGAAGAAGAAAGAGGAGGAAGAGAAGGAAGAGGAGGGGGACAGGGAGGGGGAGGGGAGGGGGGAGGGGGGAGGAGGAAGCAGCTTCCGATATCTGAGGAAAATGGATGCTCCTTGAGACTCTAATGTTAAGTCAGATAAATCGGCATACAAACTTAAATGGCACATGGTTTCTCTTATATGAGAAACACAAAATATAAAGAGGAAAATAAAATATAGATGCAGTAATAGGAAATGGGATGGATAGATCTTCGAGAAGTTTGAAAAGGGAAAATCAAGAGATGGTGGGAGGGGAGTGGGAAGAGAGGGGAAGGGTGTTAAGAATTACAATGCAGTACGTTCATGGACCAACTCTATGTGAGGAATATGATTGCTGTGTACTGCAAACACGTACTACTACTACTAAAAAACCCCACCCTAACCTGTGTTATGGTATCTACCTTTACCTTGCGGGTGCTGTCAAGTGTTTATTAGCCTCAGCACCCCCCCCCCTTCTTCATGTATCAGAGACAAGGACCCTGAAGACACAAAGGCCCCAGCCAGTCTAGCAGATGTGAGCCTGGTACATGCAGGACCCCAGGCTTCCTGTGTGACAGCTTTCTTGTGAGAAGAGAGCAGGTTGAGAAGAGTGTAGAGGGCGGACCAGAACACAGCCCTGTTGCTGCTGAGGGGTCCTCCTCTGCCTCCATCATGCTAGCTGCATTCCCAAGCCTCATGCCTGTCACGGGTTCCCACTGTCACTGGCTCAGCATCCCTGGAAAAGCCTTCTCTCTGTGATTATCTGGGAGGGGCTCCTGTAGGTGGAGCATGCGGGAGTCCTTCACCTTCAGGCCAGAGGTGTCTCCCCACTGCCTGTGTTTAACCCTGCAGCTGATTGGCTGCTGAGTCAGAGGTGACGCCTCTGTGGCTTGCACTGCTTGAGGACAGCTCATTGATGGATTTCAGTGGTAGTCTCAGAGCTCTTCTGCTTCCTATCCAATTCTTTTTCCTTTGTGCCAGCAGGGATCCAACACAATCACCACCTCTTTGGTTTGTATTTTTCAGGGATGAAGGATGTAGGTCATCTGTGGCTGGGGGTGTTTTCAGAGGTGTCAGGGAATGTGGAATTTTCTACCTCAGTGATGAGCTCCTCCTAGAATGCTGGCAAACCCTCTTCATTGTCCTTGTTTTGCTAATACGTTTTGGCATGTCATGTGTTTGCTAAACAAATGTGTGGATACATCTGTGCACGCTTCTTTTCAAAGCATGGTAACAGCCATCAGTTGTTAGAGTTCACTGAGTCCCTGTCTGCATTCATAGATGAGAAGAATAAGGTGGGGTGATGTCACTGGGACCCCACCCTAAGGCTGCCTGAGGTTCTCTGGCCTTCTTTGCCTTGATGGTTGGCTGGTGAATGACTTGCCCTGCCCAACTCACCTCTGAACTCACTGGGTGAGAGACTGAGTGCCCTTGTTGCCCAGGACCTCCCTTTGTGTGTGACTTAGACCTGCCCTCAGCCGCACAGCCATGCTGGTCCCCTGGGCCTTCTTCTGGAGTGTGCAGATTGTGGAATTGGGGGTTTGGTCCTCCTCCATTGACAAGGATTCATTGTTCAGGGAATCCAGAGTCTGCTGTGGCCCTAAGGGTTTGCTGAATGCTCCCTCCTTATGTTCACAGGACACCAGCCACAGTTTCTCAGGCCCTTGCTGCATGAGAACTTGTCTAGGCCAGGCAGCATAGAGTATTTGGGCAGGTAGCCTGAGAGGCATTCTTTTGAATTTTTCTGAGTCCTGCCAAATTGTGTTTTGAATGAGAGACTGACTTCTGTGAGCTTCATGGGTGCTAGTGGTGAGACTGCCATGGTAGAGCCTTTGGTCCCATTGTTTGTCCCTGGAGTGAGGAGTTTCCAGTCTCAGTGCTCAGTGATCCTGAAGCTGTAACAGATCCAGGAACCTGTCTCTGGAAGCAGAACCACATGGTAGCATCTGTGTGATACCCTGGGATTAAGACTTGAAATAGGCTGTTGGAGACCAGAGGTAGGGATGTTTATCAGAAGTCTGTGGCTACTTGCCAGCTGAGATTGAGCCACATGTCATGGTCCCCAGTACTTCTCCAAAGTTTGATTGTTTGCTAGAGGGACTTGGAGGCCTCAGCCAATAGTCTTACTAATGGCTAAGAATGATGACAGTGACAGGATAACAAGCAGGCCAGGGAGAGGAAAAGGCTTGTGGGTGAAGTCCTAAGCATCCGTGAATTTGCGCAGGAGGTAGGTACCTAATTCTCCCAGCAAAGAGCTGTGGCAACAGGTGTGAAATGTTGTTTACCAAGGAAGCGTGTTGGAAACTTAACATCATCTTTTTTTAATGGACTTTACTTTTAAAATAGTTTTAGTGCTCAGCAAAATTGTGCAGAAGGGGGTGCAGAGAGTTCCTGAATCTCTCCACCCGAATCTCCCCGTGCCTGGTCTCCCTGACTATCTGTGCCACTTGAGCACGTTGACAGCCAGTGAGCCCGCATGGACGCACCATGTCATGCACAGTCTGCACGTACACTGAGACTCACTCTGGGTGTTACGCACTCTGTGGATGTGGACATGAGAACTCTGTGGACAATGTGTGCTTAGTGGTGTGGTATCAGGCAGAGTATTTTCATTACCCTATCACTCTTCCATTTATCTGTTTATTCCCTCAAACTTGATAATCCACTGATTTTTTCTGGTATTTACAGTTTTGCCTTGTCCAGAATGTTAAGAACTTGGAAACGTATGTGAGGTAGCCCTTTCAGATTAGCTTCTTTTACTTCCTGATTTTTACTGAGAGCTGCTGGTTAGTGGGCACCTTTTGCCTGGCGGGTAGCAGAGTTCCAGGCTCCCTGAATACTGCACAAACCACATAGACAGAGTGCATAAACAGTTTAGGCACAGTGAGTCACTCTTTTCAGTTAGATTGATGGGAATCTTCCCAAAGTCCACCTCTTAGAACACAGTTTGCTAAACACAATTTGGCGCAAGACTCCAGGCCTTTGAAAGAACTGTGTTCAGACCTGCTGTGGTTTTGATTTGGGGTACTGGGTATTGCTCCCAAGGAGAGCTTCATCTTTTAAAAATTTGAGACAAGGTTCACCAAGCTGCCTGGCTTGGCCTTGAACTTGGGATCCTGTTGACTCAGCTTCCTGAGTAGGTGGGATTACAAGTATGCACCATGGCTCCTATGTGTTGGCGTTCTCTGCACACTCCACTGTGTGTCATGCACATTTCAGTGGCTTGAGTCACTGACCACCCTCAGCATTACTCTCCATCATTTTCATTTTTGACCACTGACCCACAGATCTGTCTGGGATCTGCTGAGCTCAGCCACCCTGTGTGTCCTTTGATCATCTTTGTCGATCACACTGGTTAGGCGAGCTCATTCTTCCCTCCATGTGGCTGCTGCCCTCTTTAAATGGGACGAAATAGCATACTTCTCCAGGATACTCATTCAGTTTCTTTATTAAGGAAGCTTCTAAGGAAATACTGTTTTTTGTTTGCTTTTCAATGTATTTGTATAGTGTCTTGCTAAGAAGCTTGGACTCATAGTGATCCTCCTGTTTTCAGCCTCCCAGTGCAGGGATTACAGGTCTGTACCATCACACCCAGACTCTGTGGCTGGCTCAGCATGTCTGGGGACAGGCCAGTGCTGCTGTGGTGCTGGGGTGGGGGTGGGGGTCACCGGATTGAAGGAAATACTGTTTTTGAAGTACAGGGTATTCCTTCACCTGAGGTTCCTAGACATGTTGTTTTCATGAGGTCATACTGTTGACCTTATTGTGACCATCTTTATACTTTTCCATTGGTGTGCAAGTTAAGTGATTGAGTGGAACTTTCCACCAGGAGTTCTGGCTGTGAGTTTTTGGGGGTTGTGCAAGGCATGATAAGCATCAAGACAGCATTTTTCACCAGAGCCTTGGAAGTCGAGGCACTGCAGTAGAGATGTGGTCATCTTATTCTCCATAGAAGAAGCTATCACCCTTCTTTTTGCCTTGTGAAATTCTACCACAGAGTGAATAGTCTTTGATTTTAGTGAACAAAAAACCAAGCAACTTGATTTTGGGTATGAAGTACAAATCATAGCTTTGGATAACACTACGTTAATTTTTTAGAAAGGTAGAACACTTTTGTTTGATTTCAAGTTTGAATGAAACTGTCCCAAGGCCTTCTGGTGCAGATTTTTTTTTTTTCTGTCATCCTCTTCTAATTGTTAAGCCAGGGTCATGCAAGCACTCACACATGACAGACTTGCTGGAGTGGGACAGATATCAGGTACTACCTGAAGCTGTTTGTCTTAAGTCCCGGCCAACTGTCTGAGGACTTCGCTTTATACATCACAGTCTGGAGTTACTTTTCTTGTCTACAATGCGTCTTTGAGGTCACTCATGACAAGAGCTGTTTATGGGTAAAAAGGCCATGGATGACTCAGAGAACTCTGTTTATTTGTTACAGTTTAATATTTATTGAAAGCTCTAATCTGTGGGTCCTTTTACCAAATGGGGCAAGACAGCAAGTGCCACATGTTTTCAAAATTATTCTGTGCAAGTACATCCCTTCATGCCTTCATCCCTTCCAGTAAGCTATATCACCCTTTGGTGACCTATAGAGGTTAAGTTGGTGTGAGAGATGGTGTGTCCTCTTGTTGTTTACCAGCATTTGGGAACCCGGTTGTGATAAACATGATGGATTTTGGCTCCTACTGTTCTTTCTTTCCTCACAGTGTGGCTAGTATTGGAACAGAAAATGATACAGTGCTGCTCTGCTGATGGTTTGCACTTGAACTTGACCTTTTCAGGATTCCAGAAAGAGGATGAGGACTGGCTTGTTTATTCCGCTGTGTCTTTGCTGCAAGGCGTTTGGGGAGATTTTGTTTTCTAAACAAAACAAGAAAGAATGTAATTCCCTGACTTATCTCTGTCTCTGTCTCTGTCTCTATCTTTATCTTTCTGCCTTTGTCTCTGTCTTTCTGTCTTTCTTTCTGTCTGTCTGTCTGTCTGTCTGTCTCTCTCTGCCAAGGACTGAACTTGGAACCTTATGCTTGCCAGGCCCTGTCTTCTTTTCTAGCAGCCTATTCTTTATATTTTTTGTGGTTCTGGGCATGAGATCCAGGACCTCACACACGCCAGGTGAGCACCCTGCCACTGAGCTCACTTGTATCCTGATGTGTTCTCTTTACATCCAGAGAAAGGTGGACATGGGCTCCTTAGCTGCAAATCACTTTCCACAACTCTTCATAAAATTCATACCTTAATTATGTAGTACTGATGAGCTAATGGGTCCATCCCCTGCAGTTCCTACTATAGTCCTGTTGATGTATCGTTTTGGAGGGGGTTAATTTGGCATGATAAAATTCAGCCATGAGCAAGTATGATGTGATAACAGACTTCAGGAGAAAAGTAGATTTGTTTAGCTTCTTTCTTTCTTTCTTTCTTTCTTTCTTTCTTTCTTTCTTTCTTTCTTTCTTTCTTTCCTTCTTTTTTTCCTTCCTTTCTTTCTTTCTTTCTTTCTTTCTTTCTTTCTTTCCTTCCTTTCTTTCTTTCTTTCTTTCTCTTGTTTCTTTCCTCTTTTCTCTCCCTCCCTCCCTCCCTCCCCCTCCCATTCCTCTTTCTTTCTTTCCATGGCATTTCTTACTTTTCCTCTTTCTCAGTGTTTCTTTCCTTTTCAGTATTTCTCTTCAGTTTGAGCCAATATTTTCCCTATCAGCTCACAGCAATCAGAGAACAGTGACTTGACTCAGAAGTCTCTATTTTGTTAAGGACTCTGGAAGACAAATGTAGATAAATTAGCTTCTGGCCATCAAATACCATCTTTAGGAGCAAATGTTGGAAATTAATAAGGAGTAAGTTTCCCCAGAGATTGCCTGTTCATTGAATTTATTGTTCATTAAATTCATTTATTTATTTAGGGAACAGACATAATGGGGCCTACTGTATGAAGCACACTGTGGATTACTTAGCACACTTAGATTACTTCCAATTTGAGGATCCCCTGCATTGACATGGGAAGGGACAAAGATAAACACAGAGATTAGTGGTTGCATGCAACGTAATGGCCTGGAGCAGGTGCAGTCTTCCTATAGTCACGCACAGGACTGGTCACAACCTCTGTTTCCCTGCCCCTGAGACACTGAGGAGCACAGTGTGCTGACTAAGGTTGTGATGAAAATTCTCAAGCAAAGCCATCTTGGAACCTGTTTAAGTTCTGTCCCCATGCTGGAGTTTGGTCAGGCCTAGCTGTGGTCCTGCCATTTTTGTTTGGCAATAAGATAGGCCTCAGTCCTGATGTGTCTTGTTGTCGGCTGGCTTCCATGTTAGCACCAGGATTTTAGACTATGAGATACTTGTGACAACAGAGGCCCAAGGTGGGGAGACATGGGTGGGCTGCAGAGGAGACAGACTCCCCTCTGGGTATTTGAAATGTCACCATCCAGTTCTGCTAGCATGCTTTTTTAGGCTGGAAACTTTCCCAAGGCCTTTCTTCTCCTGACTTGCCTTTAGCCATTTAAATCATTGCAGTCATAAAATCGAAAAACAAATTCCAAGTCTCTAATGTAAAATCCATAAACTATGTCTTGACAACCACCAAGAATTATATTACTAATTTATTTTTATTGTTAGTGTAACTTTTAATTGCCTTCCTTATCGTCATGCCCGACTGTCATTTGATGGGATGAAGTTAATGATGTTTGCAAAGTTAGTTCAGAGGTGAGTGAATGATGCAGTCCTAATAGCAGATAGAGACATGTTATTGGCATTTTATGAATGTCAACTACTAATTTTAACAATAATAACATTTTGAAAGGAACAAGAAGTTCCCAACTAGTGAAAAGAAGGTATTCCATGTAAGAGGCTCCTGTTACTTGTACATACCCGTGATTATTTCTGTTACATCTATGGAGCGTGGCCTCTGGCCTTGACTACTACCTTTACCATTTCAGCCTATTAATATTTGAGGAAGCTCAACATCTCTGAAGCAAGGGTGGTAGCTTTGGTGTGAATCCTTTCTCTTCTTGTGATCTGAACCTTTACAGCAACATCCTTGCCAATAATTCCCAAGCTCTCTGGAGTTAGAACTCTGTCTATGTTGATTTGGTGTTCTCTCCCACCTTCTAATGCTACATGATGCATTTTAGCTTAGCATCCTTTGAGAATGCTTTGACCTCCTCCAAGATTATAGGAACTAACCCTGTACTTATTCCTGTTGGGAATAAATGGACTGAATGAAGAGAAGGGGCTTTGGAATAGGAAGAGGGAATGTTCCAACTGGCAGCTTCTCCAATTCATCGTATGAACTGCATCTTTTCTTGTAATCTGGGTTTGAATGTGGTATTTTTGGTCATTGCCCAGCTCTGTACTCTCCTTAGACCGTGCGTAAATCATAGTGTGGTTTATTGGAAGCGATCAGTTAATACTGTCCAGCAGCCCACCTCTGGGCAGTTCCTTCCCTTTCTCTTAGCTTCATAGGCAATTATGATAACAGTGGTACATTTATCATTGACATGATAGGCACTCTTGGAATGGTTGCATCTTTAAAAGAATTTACCTTCACAATTTCTCCCAAACTCTGAATCTTGAATGAATAAAACCATTAGTAAGCAGTTATTTGCATTAGTGGCAGAGACTCTTGTAGCTATAGGTTTGTGTGCGTGTGTTATTGGTAGAGAGGAAGAGAGCAGGCTGAGGCTACCAGGGAAGTTCATTACTGAGAGGATTTCTGGGCTCTTCTGGGGGTACCCTTTCTGGGAAGCTCCTCTGGTTGAAGCACCTTCTGCCCTTGGGTTCTCAGGTCTGGGACAATGACTTGAGGCCTCACTGTTCCTTTGCTTACCAATGTGGCTGGTTGTCGTGATCAAGGGAGAGGTTTGGATGAGGTCCAGTGAATGAGCTGGTCTAGGACAGTGAGGAAGAGAAGGCCAAGGCTGTTAGGATAAAAAGGAAAAGAAGCAGGAGGAGGAGCTCAACAGGACAGGTTTATTTCAGAGTAAATATGAGAGGAACTCCTCTGTCACAGAGATCAGATTGGCCAACTCTCATACAGGCCATAAGGTCTTTATAGGGTCATAAAAGGAGGCCTGCAGAAGGAAAATTTAACAGTGAGACTTTTGAGGGGAAGAGTTCTATACAAAGAAGTATGGCTGTGCACCAGGGATGAGGCTTGAGGATGTACAAGGAGTTGGGTGCTGTTTATTGAGAGCAGGGCTGAAGACTGATTGGAATTACATGATGCAGCTGTGGTTACTGGGCTTTATCTACCTATGGCAGTACATCTGCAGCATAGCAGGGGAAGGGATTTAACTGCAGTAGTCTCCACTCTCAGACCAGAGGGCAGTGGTTGTATTATCCCCAAGGCCCCTGGAGTGGGCTGATGGCCAGTATTAGCAGATTGCTTCTAAGTATAGAAACCACATGGTGATTTAGGTATGATCTCATCAGAGTATGGAGCTGGGCAGTGACCCTTTTTCAAATTAATGGAGCAGAATATTACATTATGCTTTTTTGGAGGGGGATCATTTAAAGTAAATGTCAGTCGTGGAAACAACCAAAATGCCCATCATCTGGAGAATGGTGGAAAAAAGATGTGGTGTTTTCATAAAATGGAATATTACTCAGCTATAAGAAATGATAAACTGGAAGACTTCATATAAAAATGGATGTATCTTGAACATATACCCATAAGTGAAATAAACCAGACCTACATGTGCAAATGTTGTATAGTCTCCCTAGTGTAAGGACTCAAAAGAAGAAATAAATAAATAAATAAATAAATACATACATACATACATACATTTTGGGCGGTACCAGGAATCAATCTCAGGTCAGGACCTTGCATTTTCTGCATCCTCAACCCTTATTTTTTTTTTTTAGAAGAATGACAAATACAGAATGCATTTGGAAGAGTTAAAAAAATTAATGTTTATTAAAAGTGTTAATGTTTAATTGTTTGATCAATCTTACATATCTATATCTATTAATCTAAACTGATTTGATGATGAAAATATGTAATACAACCATTGTTAAATTTTTCTTGTTTTGAAATTCTGTACTAGATGTACTCTTATTTGTTACTGTTTTTCTTTGTTTCTGCTATTTTTACTCTTTAAAATAAAATTAAATCTATATAAATAGAATAAATATCAAATATATGTAACATGAAATTTATTCCTTGAACCATTTTATGCATATAGTTTGGTGGCATTAAGTATGTCACATTATCATTCAACCAAACCCAGAAGTTTTGTGCCTTGTCACACTGAAACTTTGTACCCATTAAACATGAATTCCTGTTCCTCCCAGCAGCTCCAGGGCAACCACTGCTGTTTTCTCTCTCTATGAATTTGTCTACCTCAGAAATAATAAAAGAATGCAATATTTTTTCTTTTCCTGATTAGGTTATTTCATTAAACATAAGGTCTTCAAGGTATGTTATAGCATGTGTCAGAATTTGCTTTGTAAGGCTGATAATAGTCACTGTCTCTGTATTGCATGTCCTTTGTCAACTCATATGTTGAGTGACGCATTCCTTCTACCTTTTGGCCATTGTGAATAGCAGTGATACAAACATAGGTATGCAAATATCTATAGTATAGTTAAAAAGGTGAACTCTTTAGCTTTAATGTATAGGTTATGTTTTTGGAGACTACAGTATACTTTGACTCATACTGAATTTGAACTTGGAGTATTCAAAACCCCTACAGGCTGGGGATATAGCTCAGAGGTACAAGTACCTGCCTGGCAAACATAGGTTCCTAAGTTTGATTCCTAGTACAAAACAAAACAAAACAAAACAAAACAAAACAAAACAAAACAAAACCCCTACAGTTTTTGTTTCATTTCATTCTGTGATCCTAGGGATGGAAATGAGGGCCTTGTGCACATTAAGCAAATACTGCACCACTGAACTGCATCCCCAACCCCTTAAACCTCTAAAGTTTTATTTATTTATTTGTTTATTTAAGGGTACGGTCTACAGGGTGTTCAGGGTCTCACTACTAGATTGGACTTGTAGTGATCCACCTGTGTGTAGCCTCCCAAGAGCTGGGATTACAGGTGCACACCACCACACCCTGTCTTGATTGCCATCTCAGCAAGTCCCAGGGGCGGGGCCAGCATGACAGGCCTGGGGATTGAACCCCCATCCCCTGTACCTGCTTACAGGTGCTTTAATCGGCTGAGCTATTTGGCCAGCTAGAAAATTATTTAAAAAAATAATTTTTTAAATAATTTTTTAAAATTTTTGCTCTTAATATTTTCTTGGAAAGACCATTTATATAGATTTGCAGGGTAGACAGACTCACTGAAAACATTACAACATATGTACTGTCTTTGGCAGCACAAATACTAAAACATTACCTGATAAAGACTGACAGATTCAAGGCTTACACAGAAAAAAAACTTTACAGTTGGAACCATAAATATTACATGTGATTTAGGCTAATACACGTGTATTTCTTTTTTTATATTTTTTAATATTTTTTTTATATTTTACACGTGTATTTCTATGTGTTAACTTTTAGATATATACAGGATCTGCTTCAAAAATGTATACACAGTTCAGGAAAAGAAAAACTTATATAAATATTCTAATACTAAATTTATTGTGTGTCATCATGAGATTAGTACAAGTCACCTGTGACCTCTATAATTGCAAGAGGTGCTTCAAATGTTGACCATTATTTTCCAGGTATTTATTACTACAAGGAATTGTTCTTTTGGTAACCTTGGAGATCTCTAAAGTTTTAAATGCAAAAACTGTAACACAGTTTATCACTGAGTCTGGCTTCTTTTGTCCTGAGTGGTTAAGTTTTGTGCACCTAATCATACACTTGATCTTGATGGACTCAGCTTAGTACACCAGCCTTTCACGATCTTTTAGAATTTTAAGTCTTCCATCTGGTTTAATTTTAAGCCATCCACCAATATCCTCTGTACCTTTATCCGAGATCACAGGGAAGGGTCTGTAGGTAGTGTTATGGAAAATGTTGGATGCCTCTGTGGATCGTTCATATTGATAGGGGTTGCCGTGAAACTATTCACCTTTTATCTAGTTTTTTTTTTTTTTTTTTCACTTCTAGCCCTGCTCTTTGTTTTCTTTGTAAGGAGATCATTAGGAAATTTGTCACCATGCTGGGGTGGGGAGCAGCTCTTGGCTATCATAGTTGGTGCAGCTGTAGAGAAGGGAGCCGTGCCAGGTTGGTCATGAGTGTGTTTAGGTTTTCTTCATAAGTAGCAGGGCCACAAAAAAGCTTTAGGTGAGTGAGAATTCACCCACATTCTCAGTAGAAGCTTATGGTGAAAGCAAGTTCCACACTACATTCAACTAGCATGTATTAACAAACAGGCACTGGAGAGTCCACATGGTCAGTTCTGTTAGCTAGATTCCTAGCTCTGGGCCTGCTGAGCAGGTCTGAGCTCAGTGGATGAAAGCTTTCCTTGTGGCAAATTTGCCAGTGTGAAAATCTGAAACCCAAAGTTTAAAATGTTTTGGGCACCAACATGATACTACAAAAGGAGAATTCTATACCTGACTCCATAAGACTTATTGCCATCCAAACACAGTTGCATTAAAAATAGGGAGATAGCCTGGTGGTCTAAATGCCTGCCTGGCAAGCACAAGGATTTCATTCCCAGTACTGCATGAGGTGATGGCCTGGGAACCCCAGACACACTGTGCTGGTCACTGAAACTGGTTGGCTCATGCCTGTAATCCCAGTGCTAGGGAGGTTGAGTTAGGAGGATCACTATGAGTCAGAGTTGTGTAGTGCAACCCTGTACCAAGTAAATAAACAGATTGGAAAACATCTTTAGGTGAAGTGTGTAGAAAGAATAATACATTTTTTTTTTTTTAGACTTGAGTCCCAATCCCATGATAGCTCGTGTATATGTGCAGGCATTCCAAAAATCTAAAATAGTAACAACAAACCATAGTCTCCCACCCCTGCCCCATTCTGAAACACTGCTGATTCCGAACATTTGGACATAGGATATTCAAACTGTATTTCAAAGCAGGGTTCTGTTTTCCCCACTTATCCTATTGGTCTTTCTACTTTCTGAAGCAGTCCTGGAAGTCCTCTTTTAGGAATATCATTCATTGCCCTACTGTGGATGCCTTGAGGTGCTGAATCCATTCAAAATGTTTACCTTTCATGGTTGTTTTGACTTTGAGAAAGAACTGATACAACCAAAGGAAGGTGTCTGGCACCACTAAAGGATAAGGCAGATGAAGATGTATTATAATGTTTTTTGCGCCTTTCTTTTCATTAGATGTCACTTGGCAGTGGTGTTCACTATATTTTGGATCAGCTCATAAAGACCCTTATGAAAGAGAAGTTCCAGAACTACTTCAGAAAGTGGCAAGAATAATGGGATAAGTATGTTTAAAGTAAGAGCAAGTACTTTGAGGGAGGTTAATAGCAATGTCTTTTACTATGATAAATTTAAAAAATTTAAACATTGAATATATATATATATATATATATATATATATATATATATATATATAATGTATTTGGTACGGGGTCTCACTATTCAGTATTCAGCTTGGGCTCATGGTTATCCTCCTGTTTCAGCTTCCACAGTGCTGGGATCACAGGGGTGCACCATCATACCTGGCATGAGTGGCCAGCTTGGTGGGCCTGGAGTGAGGCCAGCACAGCATGCTGTATCAGGAATTGAGCCTGGGTTCTTGCACTTGCCAAGCAGATGTTTAAACTGCTGAGCTATCTCCTGGGTCTTCGAATGTATATTTTGATTGTAGCAATAGCTGCTACTTTTAAGAGTTGGGACTTCTTGGTTAGCATACTGTTAGACCAGCTCAGTATGATACATGACATGGTAGTGTTTACAAATGTCAAAATTTTTTCCCATGTAACATTCTCTAGGTCAAGATACAAAACATTTCCTGTACCCTCAGAAGGCTCCCTAATACATTTTGGTACCCCTAAAGCTACATCAAACCCAATTACAGTAAGATAGTTTTACCTTTTTGACTTCTGTATAAAATAACATGAAATCATATGTATGTACTGTGAGATTCACTCATGATTTTTTATTTTTTATTTTTATACATTTATATTAGTATATTGTACAAGTTTCAAAGCAAATAAAATCTTGGTGCATGTGTTTAAAGCATAAAAAAATATTTCACAATCTCCATTTTACTGTAATATTGAAATTACACATCTGTGTCATTTGTGTTCTTGTTTGTAAAATTTGTTCATTTTCCCCCTAATTTACTGTATATATTCACTATAAGAAGTTTAGATACCCATTGGACAGCTGATAAATTTGGGGCTATTATGAATAAAGAAGCATAAAACATTCTTGTGCCTGTGTTTTGTGGATCAAGTAAGAATTACTAATTAGCGATTCTTGGACCTTATTTCTCTCTGCAACTCAACTGGAATTAATGTTTACCATTGCTCAGCACCTAGAGACTCTCATCATACATGCCTGGTAGCTTTAAAATACATTCATTGAAAGTTATGTTCAAAGTCATATTGAGCAAAGGAATGAATTTAATCTAGGAAGATTTGTAGTAACCAAATCCATGCTGAGAAGGAAGCAGATTATCTTCTGTGTTCCCTGCCTAAAATAAATATTCTCAGCTGAGCTTCAGTCTCCTAAAAGCTGAGATTCTCATGTGAAAGGATTGTTTCTTTGTGCCTTCTCTGCAAGGAATGGGGAAAACACCTTCTGTTTACTTCTGCAAAGAGGCATCATTTACTAGTCAGAGAGACTCATTATAGAAAAATGCCAAGATTATAAATGACTTTTGGGATCCTCTAAGTTGGAATGTGTAAGGTTTTATAGTAATAATTTATGTACTTGTTTTCGTGTCATTTTGGCTATTGTAATGGAAACAGCACTTACTGTTGACTTAGAACTTCTGAATGCATTTACAGAAATTGAATTCCACCAATAGGCTTTTCTTCAGGGCTGTTTTCCTGTTCTAGCTTTCTACTAGGAAAGCCTGTTAACCTAAGAGAATTTGTAGGCCAAAGTAGAATAGGGGAAAGGAGCTGGCCTGCCTTTGGGGGATACTTTTTAAAGGTAAATAAGTAGGTTAACAGTCCCCTTCCCATTTTTGAAATTTATTTTTTTTCTTTTAATAAGAAATAACAATGTGACAGTTTGAAAAACATGTTAGTAGTGCATTTTGAATAACTAATACAGTGGATATTGTTGTCCTTGTAGTAGTTATACCAGATCACTGGATGTCAGCATGATTTTCCTAACCATTGTTGGTACAAAAAATTTTCTTCTCATTGAACTAAGAGAAAGTAGTTGTATACATAGTCCAGTATTCCATAATCGCAATAGATTATTGGCAGAACTGGTAATGTCAGTCAGAAGCTGTTGATTTAAGCCTTTCATAACTCAGCATACTATTCTAGCTTTATGTTTTATGCCTTGTGGTTAAACTTTTTTGCTGGATATTTTAGGGCACATTAAAACAAGACATGTATTAAAAAACGTGTAAGTTTTGTATCTCCCAAGTTCAGTCAAATCCCCTCAGGATTTACTTTGAAACCATGTACAGTGCGTTGTAGAACTGTTGTAGTGTCAGCTGTCTGAATGAGTCATGGCCATTGCTTGACCAGTTTGCTCTCTGTGAAAATCTGAGAATATTTTCTCTCTAGGTGACTTTCCTTAGGCCAACTATACATTGTCAGTCCCTTTCCTCTGTGGTCCCACAATCTCCTTGAACAGAATATTTGGGAAACCACCGAGTTATAGGATGTTATAGCACAGGTTCTCTTATGTCCTGGATCCTTACTGATCTTGAAGGGCTAGGGCTGAAATACTGGCAATCCTTGTAACCCTTGTTTTTCTCTAATTTTTGATCTGGAAATTTACATTCTTAACCCTCCAGAAGAGAAGCTTCATGATACTATTACTCCATAATGTAGGTACTTGAGTTTAATATCACTGTCCTTCTGAATATCAAACATCCTACGCTTAACTTGGAATCGGTATTTTCCATCAATCATTGATTTTCTAATTAATTCTGATACAATGTGATAAAAGCAGTTACACATTTTACAGACATTTAGAAATGAAATATACAAAACTGTAGTTGGTGAATCCTATGTCATTTTTCCTAGTCTCTTACTCTCATTTAATACCCTTTTTTGTTTCCTTGTAGACCAATCATTTACTTGAGAGAGAGTATAGCAGTAACTGAAATTATATTAGAAGCAGCACAAATCTAAAAGACAAGAAAAACAGGCATTCCAAGCATAATTTTAGTGTTACTCATTGCTATCTTCAGTGTGAAAAATATTTTGGTGGTTCTTATGACCATTATCTAATTCATCCTGTGTATATAAATGCATGGTTTTGCTCCTGCCATGTTTCCTATCTTTTTCTCTTTGCCATCACTTCATTGTTTAACACTTAAGTCATTGGTTTTGATTCAGCTGTGTTATGCCTTTCCATTTTTATTTCTACTTTTGAGTTCTTACACTAGGCAAACTATATGATACTTACACATGTAGGTCTGGATTATTTCACTTATGAGTATGTCTTTAAGATATATCCATTTATATATGAAGTCTTCTAGTTTATCATTCTTTATAGCTGAATAATATTCTACTGTATAAAAATATCACATGTTTATCAACCATTCTTCAGATGATGGGCATTTTGGTTGTTTCCAAGATTTGGCTATCATAAATTGTGCTGCTATGAACGTAGGTTCACAGATATCACTATAATATGATGTTTTCAGTTCTTCTGGGGAAATTCCCGGTGGGGTGATAGTGGGATTAAATGGGATTTCCAGTTCTAGTTTTTTAGAGAGTCTCCACACTGCTTTCCATGATGGTTGCGCCAGTCTGCATTTCCACCAGCAGTGGAGAAGAGTTCCTTTTTCTCCACAGCCTCTCCAACATTTGTTGTTGGTTGATTTATTTATGATGGCCTTTCTCTCTGGGGTGAGATCGTATGTATCTAAGTGTTTTTTTTTTTTTTTTTTTTTTTTTTTTTTTTTTTTTTTTTTTTTTGACTTGCATTGCACAAATGACTAGTGATGTGTAGCATTTTTTCATGTATTTGTAGGCTTGTTGAGTTTCCTTCTCTCAGAAGTACATGTGTGTTCATCTCAGATGCCCATTTCTGGATTGGGTCTTTGAATTTTGAGACTCTAATGCTTTTTAGTTCTTTATAAATTCTAGATAGAAGACCTTTGTCTGAATACTTAGTAGTTAATTTTTTTTTTGAAATTAGTGAGTTGTCTTTTCACTCTGTAGGTAATTTCTTTTCACGTACAAAAACTTCTCAGCCAGAGGGGGTCCCAGTTGTTGGTTTTATCAAGTGTTAAACGTTCAGTTTGATTTTTGTCCATGAATTCTTTGCCTAACTCGATGTCTTCAGAATTTCCTCCAACTTTCTCTTCCAGGAGATTAAGTGTTTCTCTTTTAATATTTACATCTTTAACCCATTTTGACTTTAGTTGAGTGCATGGTGATAGACCTGGGTCAAGTTTCAGTTTTTGGCATTTAGAGAGCCAGTTTTTGCAGTGCCATTTGTTAAAGAGGCGATCTTTCTGCCAGTAAACATTTTTGGGCCCTTTGTTGAAAATAAGATGGCTGAGTGTTTTTTATTTGCTTCAGCATCTTCTAATCTATCCCATTGATCCTCAGGTCTATTTTTTTTTGTTGTTGTTGCTAATATTGTGCTGATTTTATTACAGTAGCTCTGTAGTGTAACTTTAGGTCAGGAATTGTAATGCCTCCTGCCTTATCTTTGTTGCCCAGGATTGTTTTTGCAATTCTAAGTCTTTTCTGGTTCCAAATAAGTTTTAGGAATGATTTCTCTAGATCTGTGAGGTATGTTGATGGTATTTTGATAGGGGTTGCATTAAATCTGTAGAACAAATTAGGGAATATGGCCATCTTCACCAATGTTGGTTCTTTTTATCCAGGAGCAGGGAATGTCTCCATTTTCTGAGATCCTCTAGGATTTTTTTTTTTTTCCAGAATACTGTAGTTTTCATTGAATACATATTTTGCATCTTTAGTTAGGTTAATTCCTAAGTAGTTTTTTTTTTTTTTTTTTTTTTTTTTTTTTTTTTTTTTTTTTTTTTTTTTTTTTTTTTTTTTTTTTTTTTTTTTTTTTTTTTTTTTTTTTTTTTTTTTTTTTTTTTTTTTTTTTTTTTTTTTTTTTTTTTTTTTTTTTTTTTTTTTTTTTTTTTTTTTTTTTTTTGGTGCTATTGTGAAAGGTATCGTTTCCTTAATTTGTCTCTTGGTGTGTTTGTTATCTGTGTAGAGGAATGCTATAGAGTTTTGTGGGTTGACTTTGTATTATGCTATGCTACTGAATTTGTGCATTAATTCTAGTAGCTTCTTGGTGGAGTTCTTTTGGTCTTTCAAGTAGATTATCATGTCATTTGCAAATAATGATAGTTTAACTTCTTCTTTACCTATCCTTATTTCTTTTATTTCTCTCTCTTTTCTAATGGCTGTAGCTAATGATTCTAGAAGTATATACAGGAGTGGTGACAGAGGACATCCTTGTCTTGTAACCGATCTCAGAGTAAAAGACTTCAGCTTTTCCCCATTTAGAATTATGTTAGCTGCCGGGCGTGGTGGCTCACGCCTGTAATCCCAGCACTCGGGAGGCTGAGGCAGGAGGATTGGTGCGAGTTCGAGACCAGCCTGGGCTACAAAAGTGAGCTCAGGACCAGCCTCAACTGCATAGCGAGATCCTGTCTCAAAAAGACAAAAAAAAAAAAAAAAAAAAAAAAAAAAGAATTATGTTAGCTGTTCGACTGTCAGAGATGGCTTTTATCAGGTTGAGATAGAGACTCTCTATTCCAATTTTCTGTAGGATTTTGAATATGAATGAGTGCTGGACTTTGTCAAAAGCCTTTTCTGCATCAATTGAGGTGATTGTGTGATTTTTTGCTTTGGCTCCATTAATGTAGTGTATTATATTTACAGAATTGTATATATGAAACCATCCCTGCATCCCTGGGATGAATCATACCTGGTGTGTAATCTTCTTGATGATTTGCTGTATTCTGTTGTCGAGGGTTTTATTCAGGATTTTTCCATCTATGTTCACGAGAGAAATTGGCTTGTAGTTCTCTTTTGTAGTTGAGTCTATCTCTGGTTTTGGTATCACTGTAATGCTTTCCTCTAAGAATGATTTTGGGAGGGTTGTTTCCTTTTTAACTTTATTGAATAGTTTGAGGAGTATTGGGATCATGTCTTCATAAATTCCTTGTAGAATTCAGTCGTGAATCCTTCAGGATCTTGACTCTTCTTGGCGGTAGGCTTTTTATTACATTTTGTGTTTCATTGGCTGTTATTGGATTATTGACAGTTCTTATATCTTTTAGATTCCGTTTTGGTACTTTGTACCTTTCTAGGAATCTATCCATTTCATCTGTGTGTTCAATTCTGTGAGAGTGCAAATTCTCAAGGTAGCTATTAATAATCCTTTGAATCTCTACTGGGTCTGTAGTAAGTTCACACTTTGTATTCCTTGTTGGTTGAATTTGAATTCTTTCTTTCCTCTTCTTGATGAGGTTGGCTAGGAGCTTATCAATTTTATTTAGTCTTTCAAAGAATCAGATTTTTGAATCATCAATTCTTTGTATTGTTTTCTTCATCTTGATTGAATTAATTTCCACCTTGATCTTTATAATTTCCTCACATCTTTGGGCTTTGGATTTTGTTTGCTCTTCCTTTCTAGTTGGCTTAGGTGCTGCATAAGAGTATTTATTTGTTCCCATTTTGTTTTCTTAATGTGTGAGTTCACAGCTATAATTTTCCCTCTAAGAACTCCTTTTGTTGCATCTCATAAATTCCACTAGGTTGTACTTGAGTTTTCATTAAGTTGTAAATATTGTTTAATTTTGTCTGCAACCCACTGGTTGCTGAGAAGGGTGTTATTCAATTTCCATGTAATTCTGGGTTTCTTGTGATTTATTTTGTCATTTATTTCCAGTTTCATTGCAATGTTCTAAGATAATATGCATGGAACAATTTCTTGTTTTCTTGCATATACTTAATCATCACCTATACACTAATAGGTTGTCTATTTTGGAAAATGTCCCAATGTCTCTTCAGACGTGGTTGGGTGGGAACACTGTGTATGTCCACTAAGTCTCATTGTTCCATGTTCTGGTTCAGTTCTGCTACTTCTTTGCTAATTTTTGACTGCTTGACCTATCTTTTTGGGATAAACGGGTGTTACAGTCTCCTATTAAGATTGTGGTATTGGATACTAGATTCTTCATGTCCATTAAGATTTGTCTTACATAATTTGGTGTTCCTGTGTTGGGTGCATATATATTCATGAATGTAACCTCTTTGTCTTGAATTTTTACCATAATTAGTATGTAGTGGCATTCTTTATTTAATTTCATTCATACTGGTTTGAAGTTTAGACTGTCTACAAATAGGATTGCTACCCCTGCTTTTTTTTTTTTTTTTTTTTTTTAAGGTCCTGGGGCCCGTAATATTGCTTTCTATCCTTTACCTTTTAGTCTATGTGTTTCTTTATGAGTCAAGTGCGTTTGTTGTATACAGCATATTGTTGCATTTTGCTTCCTTATCTACCTACTAGTCTGTTTCTTTGAAGTGGAGAATTGATTTACATTGACTCTTATAATTGAAATGTATTGACTTACGTTTGGTACGTCTTTTACTTGCTACTGTTAATTCCTTTTTCTCCTGTTTAATTCATTATTTGGTGTGTTCTGTTTGGTGTGTTCTTTCTCACTTCATTTGTAGCGTTCAGGTCATTTTGGTCCCTCTCCAAAATATTTTTTAATAGTCTGTGTCGGCTTGACTTTCATATTAAATTCTTTAGTACTTTCTTGTCATGGAAGTATTTCACTTCTCCCTCATACTTGAAAGAGTGTTTTCTGGGGTATAGGAGTCTGGGCTGGAATTTGTTTTCATGGAAGGCTTGAAGCATTCTGCTCCATGCTCTTCTCCACTTCATGGCTTGTGAAGAGAAATCTGCTGTATTCTCATGAGTTTTCCTTTAAATGCGATCTGTTTCTTTTCACTAGCAGCTTTTAGTATATTATCCTTTTACTGGATTTCTGAGATGTTGACTGTTATGTGTCTGGGTGTGTTTTTATTTGGGGTTGATGTTATTTGGAGTTCTATATGCTTCAGTTACGTGAATGTCCATTGTTTTCTCATATTTGGGAAGTTTTCTGCTATTCTGCCCATATGCTTTTTATATCATTTGTAGTGACTCCTTTTTTTCTCATTGATTCCTATTCTCACATTGTTCATTTTTGCATCATCATGCAGATGTTGAATTATTTTTTCATGCATCCTGGTCGTTTGTAAGGGATTCTTACCTTTTCACTAGCTGTGACTGTGTCTTCAAGGTCTGAAACTCTGCCATCTTGTGATTGAGATTTTATTTTCTTGTATATCTCTTTGAAACTGTTTGATGCAGTCTATTTTTTACGTGTATTGCTTTTGAGGATTCCATCATTTTTGTATTCTCTAATTTTTTTTATCAATGTTTTCTTTAGAGGCATTTATTAAGTCTTTCATTATAGTTATCCTTTCTTTTTCTACTTCAGAAATTACTTCTGTTCTCATTTTCTCTCTACATTTCTGCAGTTCTTCCTTTACTTCAGACTCTATCAATTTAGAGATGTCTTTTTTTTTTTTTAACATGAGAGGTTATTTCTGATCTGATTCCCTCTATACTTTTCTGCAGCTGTTTTTTTTTTTTTTTTTTACTTTAAACTCTAGTAATTCAAAAAAATTTTTTTTCTTCAGAGGTTATCTTCAATTTGAGTTCCTGTATGCATTTCTGCATGTGTTTATGTACTTCAGATGCTACTAATTCTGATATTTCAGCTGTAAGATTCCCATTTTCTTCTATGGTAGCTTCTTTTGCATTTGTTGTTGTGGGCTCAGGACCTGAGATTGCATTTTGCTCCTCGTCTGTATCATTCTGTATAGCAGTGATCTCTGACCATTGGTGCAAAACTTTGGTGAAGTTATGCTGTTAGCGCCTACTGAAATTTGCATCCGGATCTACCAAGTTTGATCTTGTCTAGAGGAGACTGGGTGGGTCTGGCTGCTGTGCTGAGCTTCTTTGTGGCACATCTTTTGAAGGAGGTCCTACTGTGCTCCTCTGACAAGATTTTCAGCTCCTCAGTTAGCTGGTAGGGTCTGATCTCCAGCCTCTCCGCAGGGAATTTTGCTACAGGGCTCCACAGCAGATGAAGCAGATGAGTTCTGGGCAAGGTAGAAGTTCCAGTGACGCAGGCCTGCAGGCCTAGTATTCTTGCCTACGTGCTGGCCAGTCACGAGCTGTGGGCCAGGGCAGAGTTTCAGCGGTGGTGCAGGGGTGCAGCCTGAGAGTTCCTACCTGCACACTCACCTGGTTGGTCAGGGTTGGTTGGTCTGCAGGTTGGTTGGTCTGGGTTGTTGTGGTGGTGGGGCAGGTCCTGCAGGCTGAGAGATCCTACCTGCATGCCCAATGTTTGTTCGGTCAGTCAGGCAATAGCCCCTTGATAAAAGTCAATAAACTTCTGGAAACCTGTATTACATTTGTATATTTAAGGTATCACTACATTTTGGAGCACCTAACAGTATTTTTCAATGTCCCCATCGAAGGAAATCTGATAGTGAACTTCTGTTAGAGAAGTATTTACCTTTTGACCAAGAGTCCTGGTTTTGGGCATCTTTCCTGCAGATACACCTCCATATGTGACAAAATGTTATTTGTACATGGTTATCATTGAAGCTTAGTGGGTAGCACCAGAATGTTGAAGACTACCAAGGTTACATTAAATAGTAAGGTTGTGTTTAAAAGGATGGTGGTGTACATCTACAGTGAAAGGCTAATCAGCTGCTGAAAGAGAATGAAGATCTGTGTACTGATGTGAACCAATCTTCAGGTACATTGCTAAGTGAATAAAGCAAGGTGGAGAATAGAGTTTGTATAAGCAAGATATGATATAAAAATACACAGGTGAGCTTACTTGTATTTGCATGAAAAACACAAGAAGGACAAACAAGAAACTCATAAAAATGCTTATCTGTGGTAAGCTTGGGGAAGGGAATGAATGAGAATAGATATAGGAGTGACTCCTCTGCATGGATCCTTGAGTCAAACAAGCTGCCAACAAAAGTGAATCTATCAGGTCAGGCTTTGACATTGTACTAGACCAGAGGAGGTATTGCAAAGCCAAAGTGGTTGACTACATAGTGAAAGGGTGAAACCATTCACCCCATTTCTTTTCCTAAAGGGTCAGTCAGTGTGTTCATTCAGTCAGAAAATGCTTATTAAGCACTTGTAACATATCTGGGGCTATTTTAGGTGTGATCTATTGGAACATTTTAATCCCAAGTTATCATGAAACTGGCACTTTAGAAGGGACAAAAAGATAAAGCAGTGATAAATGAGGAAGAAAAGACTCTCATGTGCTGGAAGCATAGAGAGAGCTGTGAGAAGCAGTCCACACCTGGTGGTTAGGTGAGGTTAACTGCTCATACATGTAAGTTCATATGTATTTGTTATGCATCTGTGAATTGCACTGTTGTGTGTAGGATAATAAAATAGTGTAAATTATTGTGTTTAATTTTGCTTTAGCAGTCAGATTTCTTTTCATCACATCATTATCATTTAAGGTAAGTTTCAAATAAAAACAGTCAGCATGGCAGGTCACTCACTTCTACCTACTGTTGTTGTGTCAACCAGTTTTTTATCATGGTGGCAGAATGCTTGAGCAGAATACTTTATTTTTTTTTTTCCAATTCTTTTATTGTTTAAATTTAACAATGGTTATATTACATATTTTCATCATCGGATCATTTTAGATTAATACATATAGGTATATAAGATTGATCAAACAACTAAACATTGACCTTTCTAAATCCACATTACTTTTTTTTTTTCTTTTCCCCCTTTTTTTCTTTGAAAGTTGACATATTACATACTGTCCTCACAATCATTCTATAGAGTACAGTGTGTGGGCATGACCCACCTCCCTATTAATGTTGCATAGAAAAAA
>PVJA010023734.1:0-32637 GCA_004027025.1 Myocastor coypus | reverse complement strand
CTTCTACAGACTATATTTTTCAACAGAATATATATTCTTTTAAAAAATTACTTTTCCCCAAAATATATATGTTCTTCATATATTTTTTCTGCACTTATAACTCATTAATGTTATAAATGCAAAGCCTTTGACTTCTAATTTTCTCTTTTCACATTGAGGGTAACCAAGGAAAATATCATCTTAACATTACCATTCAGCACCATATTAGTAAAACTAAAGCATATTAAATGTATTACTTCCTTTTTTTGTCTGTCAATATTTTTTACAAAGAATCCAAAGTGAAACCAGCTCAGTTCTTCAGTAGTTATAATTAAAAATTCAAGGGGTGCATTCTCATTTCACAAAAATCATCTGGAAGATATACAATCCTCTGTATTATATTACAAGATTGAAAAGTAATAAGTAAATATTTAATTGATTTGAACTCTAGCCATCTTTTCCTTTGTCATTTTAAAAGTTGATAGAGATAAAGATGATTGAACCATTATATGCACTGGCTAGTTTTTTTTTTTATGACACTTGTATAATTTATGTAAAGGATTTAGACTCACAAAGGGTAGGTTTATAAAATTAAGAAAGAAGTTATCACCAAACATAAGAAAAATCTGTCTCACAATGACCTAAGTCCCATAATACAATTTTCCAACAACTGTACCTATTTTTACTTCTAATAAACACATTATATATACATATACATATATATGGCATATAGTATCATGATTTGATACTTTTATAAGATATAGTAGTCGAATGTTTAATTTTTTGAGTCATAAATTTATCAACATTTTTCTCTTAGTATTAGGGAATTATTAATATTGTTTCATTCTTTTCTTAAGAGTGATACATAAGTAGCCGGGCGTGGTGGCTCACGCCTGTAATCCCAGCACTCAGGAGGCTGAGGCAGGAGGATTGATGCGAGTTCGAGAAGAGCCTGGACTACAAAACTGAGCTCAGGACCAGCCTCAACTGCATAGTGAGACCCTGTCTTAAAAAGACAAAAAAAAAAAAAAAAAAAAAAAAGAGTGATACATAAGCAATAGGGAAATTTTTATGACTTAGTCTGTAAGTAGCAGAAATAAAAACTATTTGCACACATCAAAGAGCCTAAATGTTAGGAGCATTAGAAAATACACTGATCCAACAATTTCACACAGGCAAAAGCCACTTCCCATCTCTCAGTTTTGCAGAGGAAGAGGTCAGATGGATCCCAGTGTGGCTCTTCTTTGCAATTACATTGACCAAGGTTGCATTCTTCCTTCTTTTTATGCAGGGGTGACATATGTAAAGCAGCTCTAATCATGAAAATGTTCTTTTCACGCAGTTTGCCACACATTCTGGTCAAGACAATGCCATATGTTGAGTGACTTAGGCCTGAGGTCCTTAAACTATCTTCTTACTAGGCTTAGACTAATCATGAAGCTATATATTGAATTGCTAATTTCTTTCATTTGCTGGAGTATAACTTTCTATTCTTTATGTGGTTTCCCTATTTTAGTTCTCAGCCTCCACAAAGTGAGCATTCTTGTTCCACAATGCCCTTCTGCCATTATGTCACTTTGTTCTTTTCCTAGTAGAGAAGGCCTCTTTTAAAAGAGCATGTGTAAGTAAAAACTAGAAGATAGAATATATATGTATATAAAATATAATATATATAATATAATGTAATTAGCATAGTTTGTATAATATAATATGTATGCCAAAGTGGAATTATGATTCTTAAATATCCCCTACTGCTAGTACAGCTACAGGAATTGAAACTGGTAAAATATTTGATTTCCTTTTCTTTTTAGTGTGTTTGGTACAGGGTCTCACTACACAGCACAGACTTATATGATCCTCCTGCTTTAAGCCTTCCCAGTGCTGGAATTACAGGCATGTGCCACCACACCCTATCGAACAAAATATTAGAGTATAATTTGATAGGTACTGTTTATAAAAGTATTTTTTTTAACATATGAACATATATGTAATCATTCGGTCAAAATCAAAATTATGGTTTCATGGATTCGGTTGTCTATATGGATGCTATAATAAATTAAGCAATGTTGTCAACTAGATTGACTTTATAGCTGTCTAAGGGGTTGATAAATCTCACTTGGGTATCTCTAAGAGGCTCATGGAAGTGCAGCCACAGGTAAAGTTTTATCTCTGACTCCTATCCTTTTGGGACTGTACCCCTGCTATCTTCTGTTTGATGTAAGCAATTTTATCTCACCACACCCTCTCACCATGATGGACCTACCTTGGAAACAGCTGATTGTAGACTGAACCTCTGAAACCATGAGTCAAATTAAACAAGTTTGCGTACTTTCACCAGCTGACTAATACAGAAAAATGATACTAGTGATGAGGAATCACTGTTCTATTTGTGACTATGTATTTGGAGTGGATTTGCAGGAAGAATTGCAAAAGGTTTTGGAGATATCAGCGAGAGTTTCCTTAGAATGTTTTAGGCACAGTTTCATGAGAAATCTTGGTCCCAGATCCAAAGACTAAAATGTTTACAGGAATACACAGTCAATAAAGGCTAAGTTCAGAATCTTTCGGTTGGAAGCAGAAACTCTATTTAGAAGTGTAGTAGTCACATGTGTCAAACTTTGAAAAATACTGTGTCTAGATCCTAAGACCTGTGATGCTAAATTAAGTGTGAAAGACTAACTGCCCTGGAAGATGAAATTGAAAGTCAGCCCACTTTTCAGACTGTGGCATAGCTGCTATTGATTAGTTTTAGCCTGGTTTCTAGCAGGAACTGAGAACATAAAAAGGAGAGGAACTATGTGAAATGTTGAAATTTTTTCCCAGAAAGGAAAAAGGTGTCAATTTGGGGCCAAAAGAAAACAAGAAACCAGGTACCTTGAGCTGTGACAAGAAGAAAATCACACTGAGGGGATCTCAGAAGTTGGGGTGCAAAAGCATCAAACTTCTATTTGAGAAGAAAGCCTCTATGTTTCCCAATCAAGAAGGGTTGCCTAGGGAATTGTTTCCCCAAGAATTCATGTCACTGTGCTCAGTCATCCTGATATTTCACAGTCACAGCAGTCATAACCTAAAGACACACGGCTACTTCTCTTGCTCACAGCAGACCATGACATCATCTATATCATGCCGGCGTCACTAGCAGAGGTAACTACTGTAGAGTCAAGGTTGGTACCACCAAGACACCAATGGAGGCTAGTAAAGGAGCCTCTAAGGGGGCAATGCACGAAAATATGAGAAGGAAGCCAAAGGGGCAGTGGGGACATCAGTAAGACCACATCTTACTGATGTCAGAAGGGTGAAACAACTGCTGAGGAAAGCATATCCAGCCTAAGAAAGGCCATGTGGACTGTCACTGGCAAGCCCATAAGCATGGGGCCACCAAAAACATCAAACATCAGGAACTGACATCTCATTGTTTATTGCCAGTGTGTCAGACATGAAGCTTTATAGGCTTTTAATGTTCCATTTCAGTTTTGCTCTGATTTCATTCTTTGCTATCACCCTATTCCTCCCTTTTGGTGTGGAACTATTACCCTTCACCATTGTATATTGAGAATATATAACTTGTTTTCAAACTTTCGTTGGTTTACACTCAAGTGTTTGCCTTAGATCTCAGAAATGACTTAGGACTTAGGCATCTGAGAAATACTAGAATTGTTGAGACTACGGAGAAGTATTCGTGCCTTTGCTGTTTTATATAGGGCAGTTACATCATGCTAGGTAAACAATGACAGCGTCTGTTAGGAGAAAAGTATAGTTTAAGAAGATGTGTATCAGTCTCAAGTTGATAAACAGAGAAATATGATCGTTAGGCTGGATTACCCATTAGATGGGCTTCTCAGTCACCTAGGGCCCAGGAAAACATGCTTCCGGCTCTATTTAGTTTGGCCATAGAGAAATAACCTTGGCTACTAGCCCCAGTCCCTAGCTCTTTCTCTTCTGGATGTTTCCCTACTCTAGTTCTCAGCTTCCACAAAGTGAGCTTTCTTGTTCCACCTGCCCTTCTGTCATTAGATGACTCCCTCCTAGACAACCAGCTATAAACATAACCTTCTTGAATCTCAGTCGAATTAAATCTTCCCTTCTTAAATTGTCAGTGCTGGGCATTTCTCACCAGCAATGGGAAAACTAGCTAAGAACATTGTGTTTTATAGATTTTAGATACTCAATTCGAGCATTGATAATTGACGCCTTCATGCACACTGAATCTTCATAATCAGGGAAATTAAATGTACTTTTTTTTTTGGCGTTCCCTTCAAAAAAAGTTCAAGCATACATAGCTCAAATATAAATCAACTGTCTTGCAAAATCATCAATCACAGTGTTGCAAAATATTTTGCCTAAATTTATGAATAATAGATTTGTATTAAATGTATATTTATATCTTTGGGAAAATAACAAAAACGGTGATAATCTTAAAACATTATTTAAATACTATATGCAATATATTGTTATATATGATTTTAAACTAGACAACTGGTATACTAGCTGAAGATTAGCCATATAGTTAGAAAATACATGTCTTTCAAATTCCAAAGTGATTCCTTGAAATTATTGTACTCAAATAATTTCTTTTATATTTAAACAACGGATGTTTTAAGGACTCAAGAGATCCTAAAAATACGAGTACTTTAGTGTACACTTACCGACAGTATCACAAGGTTCATCTTTGTGTACACAGAAGTCTTTCCTACAAAAAGAGAAAATCAAACCAAAAATAAATTCCTTCCCACAATCAAAAGACATCATATGACTTAGGTTAACTGTTCTAGAATTACATTAAAATTTTTATTTAAAAAATTTGGTAAAATTCTGGATAAGACTAATGTTTAATTCTAATAAAATACGAAATTAATTAAGCTTCTATGATATATATATATATATATATATATATATATTTGATAAACTCACTGATTTAATTTTTCATTTCATAAGAAATATTTCAAAAATAAATACTCATTTTGTTTTGTATTCTTGAAAGCTTTCATTGCTTAATTACAGAAAATAAAACATGGTGTCAGGATATGGCTTGCTGCTTTGAAAAGATCTTTTTACTGGAAGATTTCTACTTTCCATAAAGCAAAAAATAAAGCTGTAAATGTAATGGGCACAAGTGAGAACAATGTACTATTTTATAAGATATGAATAATTTTAAAGACCACTACAAATTTTAATGAGGCAATGAATAAATATTTTTACTTAATGTATATCAGACAAGGCAACCATAAGTAAAGTATAATCAAATAAGTCCATAATCACACTACACAATGCATAGTAAGAACAGCTTTGATGATGAAAAGCAACGAAGTCAGAGTATTTTAAACAATACTGGTTGGGTTATATGATTAAAAACAAAAATTACAAAATATGAATATAAGATGTTCTTGGAGCAAATAACTTTCATTTTCAAATTGAAAATCAAAGTTTTGGGAAAGGAAGTAAGGCACTATGCTTCAAAAGTGGTCTCTGCAATGTAGAGGCGAGAGCTGACACACAAGAAGGCTATGGAGGCTGGCCAAAGCTCACATGACTAGTAAGTGGTAGATGAAAGAGTTTTGACTTGATAGTACATGCCTCCAAATGTAAAACCACTTAAGAGTTAAATTCGATTACATTATGGATTATGAAATTTTAAGTAATTGGTAGCAATAGTGAGGTAATCTCAGAGATATAGTGGGAAAATAAAGACAGAAATTATTTACAAAAGCTGTGTTTCTCCTTTTCTTTCTATTGCTCTTTCCTTCATTTCCTTTCTTTTCTTCCTCCTCTCCATTCCTCATCCTTCCAATTAGGATGTTTTCTTCCTACTTCCCAATAGCTTACTAGCTATTTTGGTCCTTACTTACATTTGTGTTTACTTTCACAAAAGAAACTGTGTGATACTCGCACATGTATCTGAGTTATTTCACTTAAATAGATGGTCTCAGGATGCATGCTTTTACCTAAACATGTCTCAAGTTTATCCTTCTTTATGACGGAATAGTACTCCACTGTATATAAGAAAAAAGTTTTTTCTTTATACATTCATTGGTTGATGAGCATCTAGGCTGTTTTCAAGATTTAGATGCTACAAATTATGCTGCTATAAACATGAGGATACATATATTCCGGTGGAATGATGCTTTTAATTTTGCAGGGAAAATATTAAGGAGAGTAGCTGGGTCAAAGGGAAGTTGTAGTCTTAGTTTTTGAGATATATCCGTACTGATTTCCAAATTGACTGTACTATTTTGCATTCCCATCAACACTGGACAAGAGTTCTGTTTTCCCCGCAGCCCAACCTTATGGTTGACCTTTTTATTAATAAATTTTTGGCATGTTTCAGATATACATAATGATCACATTCATCATAGGGAATTGATACTTGTGCATGATATAATTTAATTATTCTTTTACCCCATTTCCCTACCCTGTCTTCAACCTCTCTTCCCCTCCCTATTTATATAAGTTTTGTTGCAATTTTTTTCTTTCTTTTTTCTCTTTCATTGTGGGCAGTCTCAAGCAAGGCAGAGACTCAGGCCCTTTTGTGTGATACCCAGTGTTATAATTTGTTTTAGTTATCATGCTTTTCCCACTTTTTTTGGCCTAACAACTCAAAGACACTTTTTCCTTACAAAGGGCTGAGTATCTACCGCACAGTGTTCATCTGACTTACAACATAACAGATCTCTCTCAAATGCAATAGATATGATGTAGTGGTGTAGTGTAGTGCCTTATAATTAATTATCGTTCAAGTAACAGGAGCAGGGCAATATGTCTTTATTAGTTTATATAAATTTGCAATATTTCTCAAATGTGCTATTGCATCTTATTCGTGTTGATCTATAAACAAGATATAACAGTTTTGGAAAAAATTAAATTGACTGTGAGATTTTGGTATTGGGGTGTTTTTTGGCTGGCTCAATACAGCTGCCCTGAGGGCGGGGCTGACTCAGCATGTGGTACTGGGAATCAAACCATGGTCCCTGTGCTTGCCTAAGCAGGTGCTTTATGCCACCCAGCTATCTCACTGGCCCTGTTTTCATTTTTTAAGCCAGCATCTCACTTTGTAATGTGGGCTGGCCTTGCCCTCAGTATGTAGCCCAGACAGACCTCAAATTCATAGCCACCTTCCTACCTCAGTCTCCTGAAAGCCAGGATTACAAAACTGCCATCACACCAGTTTTTCTGTTAGTTTTTGATATGTTGATCTTCATTTCTTAAAAAATTATATAACATAAATAATCCTACTAGAATGTTATATATTTTACAAATCTATTCCAACTCAATTTCACAAATTAGATTTTTAATTATTAAAAAATAAATAGCAAAAAATGATGCTGATGAACTAATCATTTTCCACATGTATTGAAAATTTTAATATGTATGACTTTTATTGTTTAAAAACATATATATATATATATATATACATATATATATATATATATATATATATATATATGATCTGAAACCACATTTTAAAATTAGGAAACTTCTGATAAATCAGAGAAGATATACTGTAGTACCTCTGCTCACTAACTCAATTCTCTCCATAATTCTGGCTGCGGATTACACTAGATTAGAATCAAATCAAAGTTCCCTAGATGATCAACACAGAACTTAATCACAGAAGTCACAGAAGTCACGTCTGTTCTTGTCAATCTCAGTTTGTGACTAGAATCATGGAAAGAATTAGGTTTGTGAACTGAAGTCTCACTGGATTGAAATTTTATCACCAAGTGATACTCTACTTACCCCTATACCATCTTCCAAGTAAACTAGTTGCTAGCCTCGCTTTTACTATTCAAGCTATAAAACTGAAAATCTATAAGTCTAGACCAAACAAGACTGCTTTTGATCAGAATATGTACTCACAGGATGATAATGAAGGATTTTTAAACAGCTGAGTGGCTCCATGAGAGCCCAGGTGAGGTAATTCCTTTACATGCCCACTGATACTCAGGACATTTTTTCATGAGTAATCACCCTTTTACATCTCATTCTTTTCTGATAACAATACTGTAGTCACTGACTTTGGGTCACAGAATTTTTCTCCAGGCTGCAACCCACTTTTTCAGAGGAGATCTAATGATTGATATGGTGACAGAATGTGAATGGTCCTTGATCATTTAATTTTAACTTTTTAAAAATCTATTTATTTATTTACTTGGCACAGGGTCTCACTATGTTGCTTGCACTCATAGTGATCTTCCTGTCTCAGCCTCCCCAGAGCTACGATTGCAGGCATGAGTACCACACCAAGTTTCGGTGCCTGCCACAGAGCACTCGGGTTCCAGTTCCTACATAGCATGTAGTGCCGGGGATTGAACCCAGGTCCTTGTGCCTATCAGGCAGGCACATAGACTGCTTAGCTATCACACCAGCCCAGTTGTTTAAGTCGAGCAGACAAGACCCCTAGACATTTCAGGAGTTTTGCTCTTCATTCTTTCATTGTCTTTATTTCTTCAACTCTTCTTCTGATTTTGAGAAGTAAACGAAGTCTTATCTATCAAGATGAGTCAAAAATGTACTTTCTGTAGTGCCTAAGTAAATTTGATTTTTGCATTGTGAAACTAACACCAAACGATACAGAAAAATGTGCTTACGTGGTGATATATGTATGGAGTTGGACTATAACTGTAGATAAAAGAAAGTGGAAAAGATCTCCTACAATATTTCTGATAAGTCAATGGCAAAATACATTAAGCTTTTGTCTGCCTAGGGAGTAGATTCCAATTTTTTGTTGTGGCACAGTGCCTCATAGTCCAGGTTGGGCACTGTGGGCTCTAGGGATGCAATGACCTACACAACAGTGTAAACTGTTTCCTCTGCTACCGCAGTGCGCTGCTTGTGCAAATGGATGTGGCAGCCTTCACTGCCTCTCCTATGCCAAGGACTAACTAGAGGAACAGACACATGACAAGCTTTAAAGGTTCAGGAAAGGATGACATGTAGTCACTTCAGTAATGCAGTAGAGTCCCTGAGATCAGTGAAAATGAAGATTAGGGCCTGGCTTGAATAATGGCAATTTTCTTTGCCAACAAACAAATGGAGAAAGAAACACCCAAAACAGATGATGCTGAATAATATGGTAGTGCAGCAAATCAAAGAAACACATAAAGTTAAGTCTTCACCTTAGGGCCAAGAATTACTGAGTGTAAAATATATTTGGATGGGGGGAACAGAGATTTTATATGTCTAAATATATAATACATCATACCATGATGCATGAGCCTGTGACATGCTTATTTGATTTTTATAATGTGAACCAAGGGATTTCATTTGTAACCAAACAACATGATAAAACTATAACAAATGTGCTGTGTACTGTCAAGGACACTTAGATATTTCACACAGCCAATTTCTCTTCACTTAGAAAGCAAATGCATAAAACATGTTATTGCAAAACTAGAAAGTACACAAATTTTTTGTCCAAAAGCACCAGTAAGGGCCAGCAAGATAGCTCAGCAGGCTCAGTGCCTGCTTAGACAAGCATAAGGACCAGCATTTGATCCCCAACACCACATGCCATGTTGACCCCACCCCCTGGGTGAGCTGAGCTGGCCACCAAGACCAGGCATGGTGCAGAGATCTGTGATCACAGTGCTGGGCAGGCTGAGACAGAAAGATTGCTATGAGTCCAAGCTGCATAGTTAGGCCCTGTAACAAATACATAAATTGAAAAGAAAATACAGGGACCACCTTTTGCTAAAATTAAAGAATAAGTCACCAGCAGCAGTAATAAAACTCAGTTGATACTATCATACTTAACCACTAATTATCTGTCAATTTCTTTCTAGTGGACTAAAATAATTTATTCTTAATTTCAAAACATTCAGGATCCTCATGCCTGACACTTCTGTAAGTGCAATGCTCCCTGTTAATGTTCCTGGTGCTTCTGTAAATGCTAAGGCAGTGGGGGGAGTATGGAGGGGTAGAGGAGGAGGGGGTCACTGCACAAAACAGGTGAAATTATTGTCCTCGTAGACTTGACTAGAAGTAGTGTAAAACAGAGAGCATCAAGCCAGATGCAGTGACGTGTGGCTGTAATTGCAGCTCCTGGTAGGCTGAGGGAAGCTGAAGGAAAGTTCAAGCTTGGCTTGGGCAATGGCGACTTTGTGTGATCCTCTCTCAAAGATGAAAAGTTAACTATCCCTAAAGATCTGAGCATGCAGCTCAGAGCAAAGGCACTGGGTTCAACCTTATTGACAAAACAAGAGTCACACAAACAAAACGTAGATAAAATCACTGGTTCAGTTGGGATAAAGAACTGATGATAGGTTGAAGGGAAGGGCCTTTACATTCAAAGAGAAAAGAAGCCTGTTGAGAAAAGCACAGCTGAGAACTGACAAATTTCTTAGGGTGATAAACCCAAGCATAATCCACTTACAGAACATTTCTTTTTTGAGTGTGGTTAACACCAGGAGGTAGTTGAATCCCCAGCTTGAAAACCTGTTTCTCTGTTTCCTAGAGGCACTCAACTTCCTTTCTCTGGTCTGAAAAACATCAGATAGTAGTTCCTACTTGTGGAGTTGAAGAAAGAATAAATGTGAACATGCCTGTGGTGTATAGAGCAATGCCTATACATATTAAGCTCTTCCACATAAGATAGTCAATGCATAAGAGAGTAATCCGTTTCTTCCATATGTGGAACTTGCTCTAGCAACAAAGCTGAACTTCCAGCCTGGTCTATCAATGCTCACAATGGCTTGCTTCCCTCTCCCAGAAATAAGAGTTAGAGTGCCAGTGAGATAGCTTAGCAATCTAAAGCATCTGCTTAGGAAAGTTTAGGCAAGTGCAGGGACCGTGGTTTGATCCCCAGCAACACAGGCCATCCCAGCCCCACCCACAGGGTGAGCTGAGCCAGCCACAAAAAAAAGAAGAAAGAGAGAAAGAAAGAAAGAAAAGAAAAGAAAAGAGAAAAGAGAAAAGAGTTAGAAATTGGAGATTTTTTTTATTCTTCTGCTGTGCACTAAAACTAATACCTGGGGCCCGTCGGGATGGCTCAGCGGTCTAAAGCGCCTGCTTGGGAAAGCTTGGGTGGCTGCAAGGACCGCGGTTTGATCCCTCGCACCACATGCTGCGCCAGCCCTGCCCTGAGGGCAGGCTGAGCCGGCCATAAAAATAAATAAACAAACAAACAAAAGTTCTGAAATAAGAAAAAAATAAATTAAATAAATAAATAAAATTTAAAAAAAAATAAAACTAAGACCTATTTAATTTGAAACAATATTC
Organism: Myocastor coypus; assembly: GCA_004027025.1. Classification (NCBI taxonomy): domain Eukaryota; kingdom Metazoa; phylum Chordata; class Mammalia; order Rodentia; family Myocastoridae; genus Myocastor; species Myocastor coypus. The sequence goes on along the minus strand of PVJA010023734.1, from coordinate 21,444 downwards.
AAAAATTGTCAGGGGGTAAGAGACAGAGATAGTTGTGGGGAAAGCATCCTTTGTTAGTATAACTATAATCGTGGCTTGAGCTTTAGCTTTGCAATGAACTTGCAAAACATTAAATGAAAAAGAAATATTAATTTCCTTGAGTTCCATGTTCTTACCCATATTTATCAGGCTAAACTCAGACCAGGTTCAGCTTTTAGTGAACACACATCTTAGACAATTATTAAATGCTGTATGCTATGCAAACACATTACTACGAAGAAATTTGGGCTCAGGGATTAATTTTAACCTCAGCTAAAATGCCTAGTGCTCTAATAAACCCACACCTATCTGAGATAATGTATTTGTCAAGTTTTTCTATGTAATACAATAAAGTAAATAGCTTATAGCTGACCTAGTGCTTATGTGCTCAGGTAACAGAACTACAAAATATGTTTTCCCAACTGTCAACACTACCATTATTTAGTGTAATTTTCATGTTTAACTCTGAAATCACAAGGAAGAAATAAGTCTCTGTCTTCTGAAAACAGTCACTTAAAATGGAATTTGATTAATGATGGGTTTGCCTGTCATATTTTTGAAAATGCATTTTATTTAGGTACAATACTCCTGAAAACTAGTTTCAAATGAATGTGATTGGAAAATATGACATAAAATTTAATAACACATAGAAATAGCAAAAATATCTTGATTTAATACAAATCATAAAATAATATTTCATTAAATCATTTATAGGTATATCCCAGGGCACTATTAAAGTCTACAGTGAGTCTTATTCATAGTTGCATCTTCATTCTTGGAAATTAAGTCTACATTTCTTTTATTTCAACATAAACCAGAACTTAAGCAGAATTTATTGTTTTTCTTTTCCATTGCCAAAATCTAACAGGATCACTTCCATAAACTCATGTAATGAAACTTTCTGATGCAAACTCTATGTGCAGAGTCATTTGAGCCAAAATGAGGATTTAATCCATAGCTACATAAAACTGTTTTTTTAGACTTACTGCGCAAATGGTACTAGGTCAGTTAGAAATAAAACATTCTCTTTAGGGTACTTATTATCATTTCTGTGTCATAGGAGCAGAGATAGAGAGAACCAGTGAACTTCCCCATAAGCCTTTTACCATAGAGAGGTAGAGGAGAATTCGGCCAGTGTCCATTAGTCTTTTGTATGTGTAGACCATGTGACAGAGCAAGTATTTTTTAAAACTTAATATGATCACACATTTAGAGCTACAGATGAAAAGATCTGTTGGACCTTTAAATCTAAGAACAACAAAGTGGAAAATTCCATAGGTAGAAAAGGAAATCAATTGGGACACTTCTATGTAATATGTGTCTCTGCTTTTCCCTCCATTTATAGATCAATAAGATTGCTTTCTGTTTTCTAGTGCAGCTATGACAGATTGCTACAAACATAATCGAATAAAGCCAAGTTCGTTGCCCTCTCAGACACTCTAGTATGTAGTCAACTTCTTCTCCAGTTTCCACACATTCTCTGCACTTCTGGCTCTGGCCTCTTCATCTTCACAGCCAGCTGTATGTGATCTTCCAGTGGCTCTCTCTGACTCTCCAGCTCTTCCTCCCTCCGTATTTGAGGATGTAAGTAATTACTTTGGACTTTCTCTCTGATAATGCTTGGTAATCTCACAACTCAGGATGTTTAATTTTATTATGTCTACACGATCAGTTTTGCCATGTATGATGATGCATGCATGAGTTCTGAGAATTAAGACATGGATGCATTCATGACGAGGCTATTCTGTCTACTACATAGAATGAAATGAAAAGGTTTGAAGGCACATTTACAAGTGAAATATATTAACCTTAAATATCACATATTCACATACTTTACATACATATTAACTCGACATGGATTACCTTTGGATTACAGTAGAAGACTTCTATAAAAAGAAATTAACTATAAATACAAAAGTGTTTAAGTTTTACCAGGAGAATGTTTATATTGTGAGAACACTTTTAAAGTTAATTTTTAAACATTGAACAACAGAATATGTTTGGGGAAAAATAATCATCCTAAAATATTTTGGAAAAATTGGTGTCTATAATAAGTTTTTGAGAGAAAATATGAATTCCAAAATATATAAAATGAGAACTTTAATTCTAAGAATGTTTTCTGAGTGAATAGGTGAATAATGGTTATCAATTACATTTATAATGTTTTCAATATATGTAATATGTCATTTATTATATCATTCTCTGTTACTGGAGGTTTCTTTAAAAATACCTGTATTTTTTCTTTTCTTTTCCTTTCTTTGTATTTTTAGGGAAGGGTCTACATAGTGTTCAGGGTCTCCTGCTGGGTGTGGGAGGCCGACCTGAGGATTGGTGCTGGTAGCAGAAGAGGTAGAACTGGACAAGTGAACTGAGGCTTAGTTTGGGACTGTTGATTTTCCTGGAGGAGCTCACGATGACGGCTTTCTTGATGAACTGAGCTGCTCTCACTGTTGAAGGAAATGAGACCTTGTTGTCACTGAGAATGGATACAGTTCACTTTCGGGGACCTGGATCCGGAGGGGAAAATAGTGCACTCCTTAATCTACTGGAGAACATTTTCATGGTGGCTTTCCTGATAGGATCTCAGCTGTGTTCATCCTCAGGGAAGCTCAAGAACTCATTGTTGCTGAGGAAGGCTGTGGTACTTTTCTGGGGAGCTCTGGTTCTTTCTTTAGGCATTGCTTCATGGCTCCAGTGCAAGTCCCTCAGCCTGCTTGCATAGATCCTTCATCACACAGGGCACAGACATTTTAGACTCCACCAATGACCTTTGGACATTCTCAGCACAAATCCATGAAACATGCCTGTGTGACATTGTTGTGGGCTCTTGCCTCTGTCTGGACTCGGGGTGCCATTGTTATGGGCTCTGGTCTTTAGCTGGAGTCATGCAGGAAATTAAGGTGGGATCCAGACCTTCAGCTGTGAACAGATTTCCTGCAGTCTTTTTGTATATAACTCTTTGGGTGACTATAACAAAATAGTTCTGTAAATTATGAGTCCTGTATTATTTCCCCTTATAAGTCCCCGACTACAACAACTACCATACAACAGTAAGACAACCAGACCAGCGTTACCATATTACTAGATCTCAAAAGCATAACATTGAACTAGAGAACGCAAGCTGTGGGAAGATTTGGTATTATTCACACCACTTGCAAAACTGCTGTATTATAGATATTGTGTACCCATATGTGTAATAAAAATATGAAAATAGTCATGGACATGATAAATGAGGCAGGTTACTTCCAAATAGTAAGATGAAAATGAAATCAAGAAAGAGTTCATAGAGCAGAAAGTATGTTTATTTTTTTCATTAAAAAAATATCTGAAACAAATAAAATAAAATTTTGTTCCTTCCCAAAGAATTCTGATTTAAGTTTAAGAATTTATCACAAAGTTTGTCACATAAAAAATTTGGTGAATTAAAAAGATTCTTGATATTTTGAAGCTTAGAAGAGAAAAAATAGCATTAGCTATAAAGAAGGAAGTTAATGTCACAGTAATATATGCTCTTAAACAAAATATTTTTTACAGAAGAAACTAATTAATAGCTAGTATCATAAAAATGTGAAGATATCAATCTTTTCTAAAGGATTATAAGAGTTAGATTCAGTTCACATTACTTAAATAATTAAAATTTAATTCTTTTATTTAACTTTACAAATTTCTGTAAATTTTCTTTGAGTTGTTTTGTTGGTAACATTGTTATGTGTCTTGAAAGCATGTCTTTCCTGTAGTATGGTTTCCTTTAAGAAACTGAGTGACAAGATCAGTTTGAGAAGATCACATGATTAAAAGCACAGGTCCTTCCTAACCACGCTATTCTTGGGCTCCTCTAAACAGCCAGCTTACAGCAATATTCTCATTCCATACCATTGCTCTCCTCTTATGGTTTCAATTTGATTCATAGCATGTTTTACAAATCTAAAGTCTACAACAGCAACATTTGGATGAATTTGGGGAAGTTGCTCTGTGTATTCCAATTTGCCTTGCAAAGTTGTCAAAAATGATCTGCACATTGACTTTGGCATCTTCTTAGGCATAGCACTCTCATCTCTGGGGGCCTCAGAAGAACCACTGGGGTCCCTTTTCCTGCTTGTGATAACAAGCAAGAAATTATCCCCATAGCAACACCTTTAATAACTATAGGGCTAAGCTGTAAAAGTTCATTCAGGGACTAAAGGCTTCTGCTTTTATTGTCCAGTGCCTGATAAATGATGTGTCTCAAATATTTTCCCATTTTATAGTTGTTTAGTACAAAAGTATCAAGTATGCCTAAGTAGCTGGAAGTAGTACAGCTGTACGGAGACTTCTTATGAATTATTTATAATTAGGAAAGATTTCATATAATTAGTGAATAAGAAACTACAGTAGATTCCAGAAAATAAAGTTTAAGTATGTTAGTATGCTTTCTATAATATTAAATGCTAACACAGTTAATGACTAAAATTAAGTTGCTCATGGCAAAAAATTATCTATTATTTTCTCTAGCCAAGATAAATTTATGGATCTTTACTAATACAGGGTACTACTTACAGTTTTTACTGCTAGTCTTCATTTCATCTTGCAATATTTGCATATTATCATCACTATGTATTATAAATATTTGTGAGCAGTAAGTTCACAGTGTAGCTCAAAATTAACTAGAGACTTAATTGAAATTGTACTTCAGATGGATCCAGAAAATTGTTGAATTCTTATTAATTTACTTTATATGGTGGTGACTGGAAAATATACAGTGTAGCTTAATAATTTTACAGTTCCACCAAAATCAATATAGCATTCATAATTTATCTTTATCAATATCTATATGTCAAAAAATTTGATCACAAATTTTTAATTAACCAAATGTATTGTCGATAAGCTATTCAACATTTGGCCAATCAGAAACCAGTTATTCTACATCAATGGAAATAACTAAAATTATTAAGCCAAAATTCTGGCTTAATATCAGGAGTGAAAGTATTATATCAAGGGATTAGTGGAATTAATGTCACAGCCACTGAATTAGGAATGCTATTGAAATGACTGTGACAAATTTACCTTGTTATAAGTATAGCTGCATCGACTGAAGTCATGTCTTCTCCCCAGCTTGTTGACATCTCTAAGTGTATATCATTCTTTTTGCCAAATTCTTCATGTTGCCACTTACAGAAACTTTCTAGCATTTTCTCTCCATGGTGCCCAATATACAGACCTGCCTGCAACAGAAGATATTTTACCTCAAGGCAGATTGTTCTTTTATATGCAAAGAACTAAAAACTGAAGGAACTTCTGAATTACTAAAGCACACTCTGACCATACATTACTTAGAACCTGGAAGGCATGTAGAATTAATTTAAACTGAACTAAAAATCCTAAAAATTTGTGAAGGGATAATATTGCAAGATCTGTTTAATGCTGCTCTGAAAAACAAACAAAGGATACAACTGAATAGTATAAAAATTGAAATTTTCAGATGCTAAAAATTCATTATTTCTACAATTAAAGAATAAAGCAACACCTATGAAGTTGTTTGTTAAAATGATGTCAGAGGCTATTTCCATTTAAAGTAAATTATAAATAAGAAAATATTTTAACAGTACATGTTGAAGTGATTAAATAATTCTGTTACTTAAAATGATTGTTTTAAAATTACATTTTGGAAACTTAGGGTTTATAGTCAGGAGCTTTGGAAACTAACAGTACTCCATTTTTTGAATAAAACTGAGGTATTAACTCAAACTAAAAGTCAGTTTAATGTCTACTTTAATTGATTCAGTGGGTGTTTCTGGATTTAAGTCATACAAGTATATGCTTAACTTTCCCTCCACTTCTAAGTTGTTAAACCCCATTTCTCACTCACTTAGTTGAATAAAAACTCAAGGCATTCTTACTGGAGTTTCATGGAGCAGAATTAGCTTTATCACACGAAGATTGACCTGCACACCAAGACTCTTGTTTTGGAAAAGGTTAAAAACCTAAAAACAAATAAAAATAAAAATCTTAAAATAAAACTGAAAAACATTTTAGGTTTTTTAAAAGTCAAACATGGGAAAGTCTCAACTTAATTGAGAAATCATATTTTTTAAAAGCTTGCATGCAAGATGACTTTTAAGGTAACACTGTAATTTTTTGAAAAACTAGTACTTATTTGATTTTTATTAGAAAACATATAACCCAGGTTTTCTCAGACATTGCCGTGTAGAAGAGACTGAGTTCTTTTAGTGTGTATGAGGAATAGAAGTGTAATGATCAAGATACAACTAAATATGTACAGAAATGTTAAAGTGTAAAAACTGTGTCCAATGGAAAATCAGCCAAATGATAATAAAACATATATATTACGCTTACCTTACCTTCTATGATAATCAGAATTATAAATGGACACATGCTTTTGGATTTCTCTTTCTGTTTGCTCTCCCTAATAACCATTTTCAGTACAACCTCTTCCTTGAAGAAGACTTACCCAAAAGATGTACAGTTAAGCCTGTATAAGGCATTAATTTGGTAGTAAGCATCCCTGAGAGGTTAAGTACGAACTAGATTTCTTCAATCTAGAAATTTTTGAGATATTAGGCTACCTATGATTTTGGTATTTAAATTTTTATCTCATAGCTACTAAGTTTGACTAATCAACCAGAATCACATCTGACATTTGATTTAATATTTCTGTATACAAGCTTAGTGGCTTACCAACATACAATTTTATATCATTTCATAATTAATCTATAATTTATATGGTTTGAAAATCCATACAAACAAATATGAAATTTCTGTTAATATTAACAAATGACACTTTTAAATAAGAAAAATATAACACAGAAAATAACAGCAAGTTTGCCACATCAAAACTAACACTAAGTTATTTTTTTTCCCCTAGAGCATGGAAATTATCATTTTGCTTTTTCTCTGGAGATGGGTCAACTTGGTAAACCTAAAGATACCAAATCAGCATTAGCACTGATGTTAATAAAAAGAATAGCAGGTAGTAAATTTTTAAAGAACTTCATTATAAATACTCACACATTTCTTCCTTAGAGTTTTCTTGAAAAAATTCCAAGCGCACTTTAAAGTTTGCCTACCATATTTAAGATGGTTAGAATGAACCTCCTGGCTGCATCAGCTCCATGATAGGAAACCACTGCTGGGTCTGCAACCACTACAGTCTCTATGTTGTACTCTTGAGGTAATTTGTATGAATACCGTTTCCCTCTTCCAGTTTCTGTAATATTTTTTGACCTAGGTCTTCTTTTATCTGAAACAGAGAAATGTGTCTTTAATGCACTTTCATCTTTAAAAAGTTAATAATTACTGACAGAAGAGAGCAGAACTGTTTAAGTTCCTGCACAGATGGAACTTGAGGGGCACCTGGCTTTGTAGTATGTCCTTTATATTAGGTGGATGGGACTTTTGCCTCTTATTACGTCTTCCTTTTAGGAAACTAACATCACCCAGCAGCCTCAGCTGCCTTGAGTAAAATTAATAATCCTCCCTACTTTTTAGAGTTGCTGTTAGGTATTATAAGATCACATAAGTGAATTAGCTATCCCAGAGCTCCATATAAACAAAATAAATCAATAAATAAAGATACCAAATAAAGGTCTACTTATAAGAAGCACCAAAATGATTACCTCACACATTTCAGTGTCAGGCAGATGAGTCAAATTCCTGAATCACTATGCCTGGAATACAAAGGCCTTGGGCTAAACCTTCACGCAACCGGGCGTGGTGGCTCACGTCTGTAATCCCAGCACTCGGGAGGCTGAGGCAGGAGGATTGGTGCGAGTTCGAGACCAGCGTGGGCTACAAAAGTGAGCTCAAGGCCAGCCTCAACTGCATAGCGAGACCCTGTCTCAAAAGGACAAAAAAAAAAGAGTATTTGAAAGTTCTACCTCAGGGGATAAACTTTCTTCAAATAGCCAAGTAAAAGTAGTTACCATGAATAAAATGTAAGTGTAAAGACATAAAAATAAAACACCTTTGTTTAAAATACCATGCTGCTCTTAGAATAGAAAGCATGCTACCAAGTACAAAACACAGTTTCAGTACTTTTGAACAATAAAAGAATAAACAGGGCTGTGGTGATAACTCAGTGGCCTAAACACTTGCCTGGCAAACACAAGGACCTGGGATAGATTCCTGGTACCACATGCCAGACACACTACCAGACACTGAAATGAGGCATGGTGGCACATACTTGTAATCCCACTCCTGGGGAATCTGACACAGGAGGATCACTACAAGTCTGAACTGCATAGAAAGAGCATGTATAAATAGATAGAAAGAAAGAAAGAAAGAAAGAAAGAAAGAAAGAAAGAAAGAAAGATAGAGAGATAGAGAGATATCTTTAAAAATTAAAAAATAAACAGCTACCCTACAACAATGGCAGATAAAAGCCACTCCTCACAAAATGCTATTTCTTTGGATAGCTTGTATATGAAAATGTACTCAAATACAGTTTTCAGAAAAATTAAAATCAATATATATTAAATGAATTAATATCTCTTCAATGACTAAAGAGCCTAATTATATGCAATTTCTATTGAGAAGCTAGGACAACTACTCTTCTCATACACATATTTGCTAGGCTTAAATTGTGATACACATATCAAAATCCTAGGTAACAAATTCTACTAGAGTTGAATAATTACATGTCTAGTGATTAAAGATCTAAAATAGTCATCACAAGTTCATACTAGCTTCATGCTCAAGATCTTCACAGCAGCATTAATTTTTTAACCATCCTGGAGATTGTATTCACAGGCTCACTTGCAGGGCAAGCACTGTGCCACTAAGATACATGCCGGTCCTCTTTAAAATCTATTGTTTAGGAGACCTCTGGCCTCCCTGAGACCTCCACCGGCCCACCTGAGACATCCAGCCTGCTGAATTAGACCTTCTCCAGTCCACCTGAGACCTCTTCTGGCCCATCTGAGACTTCCTCCAGCCCACTGCAAGCAAAGCCTATCCAGCAGCTAGGCCCACCATGTGGGTCAGACCTTCAGCCAGATACAAGTGTAGCCTATCTAGCACCAGCTCTGCCACATGAGTCAGACTTCTGGCCATACGCAAGCATAGCTTATCCAGCAGCAAGGCCCACCAGGTCAGTGAGACCTCTCTCCACTGGCCTACAAGCAGCTCAGCCGAACCAGCAGTCAAGACTGAACAACTAACCCGTGGGCATGCAGTCCTGCACCAAAGGTCACTGCTATACAGAATGATACAGACAAGGAACAAAATGAAATCTCAGGTCCCGAAGACACCTATAACAGATACAGGACACATCCCCATGAAAGAAAATGTGAATCATGCGGATGAAATCTCTGAATCGATAGCTTGTGAGTTAGATGGACAAGTGCAGAAAAATATAGAGCAACTCAGATCAGAGATAACATCTGAAGTAAAAAATAGAAATGAATTAATTAATAGACTCTGGGGTGGAAAAACAACTGCAGAAACGTATGGAGGAAATCAGGTCAGAAATAACCTCTGAAGTTAAAAAGACATCAAACAAAAAGGGTGAAATTAATGCAGACCCAAAAGAGATTCAGAAGATGATAAATAGCTACTTTGAGAATCTTTACCCTCACAGAATTGAAGACACAGAATAAATGGACACATTCCTAGAAAAGTATAAATTACCAAAACTGAATCAAGAAGATGTAAGAACTCTCAACAACCCAATGAAATACAAAATGAAACAAAAAGCCTACCCACAAACAAAAGTCCAGGACCTGATAGATTCACCACTGCATTCTACAAGAAATTTGTAAAAGACATAAGACCAATACTTCTCAAACTCTTCAATGAAATAGAAAACGAAGCAATCTTCCCAAAATCATTCCTAGAAGCAAGAATTACACTAATAGTAAAACCAGAAAGAGACACAACTAATAAAGTGAACTACAGGCCAATTTCTCTCATGAACATAGATACAAAAATTCTCAATAAAATCCTCATCACCAGAATACAACAAATCATCAAGGAGATTGTACACCATGACCAGGTAGGATTCATCCCAGGAATGCAAGGATGGTTCAAGATATGCAAATTTATCAATGTAAAATACACTATATCAATAGAGCCAAAGCCAAAAATCACATGATTTTCTCAATTGATGCAGAAAAGGCTATTGACAAAGTCCAACACTCATTCATGTCAAAGTCCTGCAGAAACTTGGAATATAGGGTCTCTACCTCAACCTGATAAAAGCTATCTACGATAATCCAACAGCTAACGTAATTCTAAAAGGAGAAAACTGAAGCCTTTTATTCTCAAATCTGGTATAAGACAAGGATGTCTTTTATTGCCACTCCTATTCAATATAGTTCTGGAATCATTAGCTACAGCCACTACACAAGAGTGACAAATAAAAGGAATAAAAATAGGTAAAGAAGAAGTTAAGTTTTCATTATTGGCAGATGACATGATAATTTATTTGGAAGATCCCAACATTCCACCAACAAACTACTAGAATTAATACACAAATGCAGTAGCATAGCAGGTTACAAAGTCAACACATAAAAGTCAATGGCATTCCTCTATACAGATAAGAAATACAATGAGAGAGAAATTAGAGAAACATTACCTTTTATAATAGCACTAAAGAAAATGAAATACTTAGGAATTAACCCAACTAAAGAAGTAAAAGAGCTTTTCAATAAAAACTACAGTACCCTGAAAAAAGAGATCATAGAGGATTTCAGAAAATGGAAAGATATTCCTTGCTCCTGGATAGGAAGAACCAACATTGTGAGGATGGCCATAGTCCCTAAATTGTTACACATATTTAATGCAATTCCTATCAAAATTACCATCAACATACCTCACTGAACTGGAGAGGTCATTCCTAAAATTTGTTTGGAACCAAAAAAAGACCCAGAATTGCAAAGACAATTCTGAACAGCAAAGGTAAGGCAGGAGGCATTACAATTCCTGACCTAAAATTATACTACAGAACTACTGTGATAAAATCAGCATGGTATTGGCAAAAGATAGACCTGAGGATCAGCGGAATAGATTGGAAGATGCAGAAGTAAATCCAAACACACTCAACCAACTTATTTTTTGACAAAGGGGCCAAATATGCTTACTCAAGAAATATAGCCTCTTTAACAAATGGTGCTGGAATAACTGGCTTTCCACATGTCGAAAACTGAAACTTGACCCAGGTCTATCACCATGCACTAAACTGAAATCAAAATGGATTAAACATCTAAATATTAAAAGAGAAATCCCAAATCTCCTAGAGGAGAAAATCTGAGGAAATCCTAAAGACATCCGGTAGGCAAAGAGTTCATGGACAAGAATCAGAATGTACATTTAACACTTGACAGAATCAACAAATGGGCCCTCTTCTGGCTGAGAAGGTATTCCAAATTTTCTGTTCAAGGAGACTATAGGGCTACAGAGGAAAGGGACTCAAGAAACCTAGTGTGCCAACACAGAGTCACTTAGAGAGAAAACATTCTGTCTGGCTTTCACAGAGAGTAAACTGGTCAAGCAAAGGCCATACATAACTCGTCCAGATGGCTGACAATGACAACAGTTCTACAAAGTACTGTAGGTGGTCCTAAAGTAAATCCTGAGGGGATTTGAATGACCTTAAGTGATACAAAAGTTACATGTTTTGCTATACAGGCTGTGCTTGAACTTGCCCTTAACCACCCAGCAGGAATGTTTAACCACAAGGCATAAATCGGAAAGCTACATTAGAATGCTGAGCTATAGAAGGCTTAAATCAACAGCTTGAAACATTGCCAGTTTTAGCAATAACCCACTGTGATTACTGAACAGTAGATTATTTATATAACTACTTTCTCTTAGTTCAATGAGAAGAAATTTGGTTGTACCAATAATAATCTAAAAATTATAACATCTACACCCTGTGCTCTGTATAACTAATAGGAGGACAAAAATATGAATCATATCAAATATTGAGATGTACTACTAACATGTTTTAAAACTGTCATATTGTTATACATTGTTATTTCTTATTAAAAGTAATAAAAAAAGAAATGAGAATAATGACTATCTTAAGCCAAAAGAAATTAGTGTCTAAGAGTGGACACAAGAAAGATACCTGTGATATTTACTCTTCTTATAATTTGATTTCTATGATAGCTCATGGATTTGTTCATCTTGAGGTAATTCAGAAATTAGACTAATCAATAATATATTCATGATCTTATGATTTAGACAATTTTATTGAAGTTTCATTCATACATCATAATATAGTCATTTAAGGGCACAATGCCATCAATTTCAATAAACTTCCACAACTGTACAATATTCTACACAATTCATTGTTAAAAGTGGTCACATTGCCCTCCTGATATTTACACAAATTATTTTGATATCTCTAAACTGTCAATGTCTCCCTTTCCCAAACTTTGCATGCTTACTGATTGTTCAACACCTTATATAATTTTTTAGTACAATTTCAGTGTAGTTTATAGAAGTATAGAGAAAAACATTTCTTTTCAATTAGTTGTGTCTCTTTGGGTATGTCTAAATTTGTTTTGGTTTCAGGAATATATATTATTCTTATAGTTCATCTTCTTGGTTTCTGATAAATTCTAGAGTTCTGTGCCACTGCTGTTAGATTAAATTATCTATCCTATCCTATCTGATCTGAACCAATCCGATCCGATCCGATCCGATCCTATCCTATCCTATCCTATCCTATCCTATCCTATCCTATATATTACCTCTGGTAATTTTATCTTCCAATATGTACTTGTGCATGTGTATGTTTGTGTGTGTGTGTGTGTGTGTGTGTGTGTGTGTGTGTGTGTGCTCCTGTGAGGTTATGATTAATTTATCTCCTAAATTCTTGAGCTATTAATGCCATTCTCATACTGACTTCAGGGCCAAGTTGGGTCCTCTCTGCAACACATTATGAGCTAGCTTCTATTACCATTGCTGAAAACTTTCTTATTTTCAGCTATTCACATAATTACTCTTCTACAGTTTTTCTAGCAATATAACCTATTAATAATTTAATGAAGCAAGCTTTATCTAAATACTACACAGTAGATGCCATTGAGTATGTAAAGTTTTCATAATAAAAACAAACATTCCTTTTTATTGAAAACGAACATTACAACATGTAACAAAGCAATGCAAACAAAAACTGTGTGCTCATCTGAAGCAGAATCACTCTGGTAAAAAGTAAACTTTGGGCCTGGCGGGATGGCTCAGTGGTCTGAAGCGCCTGCTTGGGAAAGCTTGGGCGGCTTCAGGGACCGCGGTTGGATCCCCGGCACCACATGCTGTGCCAGCCCTGCCCTCGGAGCAGGCTGAGCCAGCCATAAAAATGAGTGAATAAACAAACAAAGGTTCTTAAACAAGAATAAATAAATAAATAAATAAATAAATAAAAATTAAAAAGTAAACTTTATAGAAGCCAGGTATGGTACTTGTAGCTAGTACAAAAGATCTTGAGGAATAAAAAAATAGAAATTAGTTTTTCTAGAATCTTGAAATCAACATTTAAAATTATTATGTAATGTTTCTAATTGTGTAGCTCTTTTAATTATGATATCAATTGTACCTACAGATACATATCAATATCTTAGACTATAAATTTATGATAAATATTTAAAGGCAATATTCCTACAGATATGAAGAAGCTCATTTTTGAAGGACTGATACTTATAAGTTGATAATGAGAAATATTAAGTATACACATGTATGCATGACATATTTCCAGCATCAGGTTGTATTTGAAACTTCTGTTATTTTCATTTTTTGGTACCTTTCCAGATAGATGCATCACTGGCCAAGAAAGAAATTGAAAAGCTCTAAGTACTGCAAAGAATAGACTTTTTTAAGTATGAAAAATGACAACTCACCAGTGTCAGCTTCTATCAAACAGATGAGATTAATATAAATGCAATGAGAGATTCTTTCTACTTGGACATTTTCTCTCTTAATTTCTCTGTCCCTTATTTAGCCTTAGAGTGATTTCTGCAACAGAGATTATTAACCACCCACTCCCCAGTTTCCCCTTTGTTCATTTAGGACTAGGAAATTCCTCCTAATCCGCCTCCTCCCTTTTGCCTTCTTAGAATGGTTTGTGGCTACACAATGGAAGCGTTTCTGTGTGCGGTTCAGCACAGTACGATTATATAAGTAAACATTAAAAGATGGAGTAGGCTCTGAACCAACATTTACAACTTCTGAGTGGCCCTTTACAAGAAAAGTGTCCCCTACTTTCTCTCTTTGCTTTATGCTATGGACATAAAATCAACACCAAGGGTGGTGGGCTCAACAGGTTACTTCAGGAAAGATGTCAAATGAGAAGATAGGAAGAACATTCTCCACTCAAAGATGTCCTAGGTCAGAGGGAACTCTTTCTAGACTTGCTTACTTGTTGGGGAAATAAACTTAAAATCTTTGAACTACTGTTGGTCCATACTACAATAAAGAAACTCGCCCTGCGCCTCAGATTCACCTGTGTGCACCTGAACTCCTTCCTGTCCTTCCCTCATGGTGCGTGTCTGTTAAATTCTTGTTTTTATCACACACTGGAAGGCCTGTCTAAGTGTTTTCTGGGTTCACAGCCTGCCGCAAGGCAAGGACTATCAGGATATATCCTATGAATGGCCCTCATATTCTGTATGTAGACCTGAAGTGTTCAAAATTTTGAATCATAAATGTTGCCTCGTAGAGGCTAGAGATACATCTTAGTAGCATTAAGTGCATGCCTGGAAAGCACAAGATACTGAGTTTGAACCTCATCACCGTCTCCTGCTCAAAAAACTGTTGCCACGTGATTTGCTAACTATTTCAAATGTAGGATAAATGAAGAATTTCAACTTATCTCAGAGCAACAGGTTTTCATGTAATATTTTACAGTAGCATAATTTCGAATCAACTCAGGAACAGAGAAAACAACCATCTGTGTCCCAAAATATCTCCCATGTCTTTTCTGGTCATCTCTAGTTTGCTTACCCTGTTTTATCAGTATGCTACCATCACTGCTAAAGCCTTTGGGCTAGCTATTCTCTTAACCTTTATCCCATTTATTCTAGGCAGCTCCCAAGTCTTCATAGCCACCATACATAAAAGGAACCAACTCTGCCTAGGGTGGTATTTTCAGTCTCTCAACTTATCTCATGAACCTGTAAGATTGTTGTGTCAAAGGCATGCAGCAGAGTTGGACATATGACTCTTTTGTCTCCACTACTTAAAAAGTGTCAACTTACTACATCTGATAATGAGTTAAAGGATTTCATTTACTACATTTTGTCTATGTTGTTTTAAGCTAAGGTTTGCTGTGGAAAACCTAAAACTCACTTAGTAGTCTAGGCTGGCCTGGAATTCATAAATTTCCTGCTTCGGTCTCCTTTGTACTGAGACTATGGGCATATACCACTTTGTCCTCCTAGATTTCTAATTATAAGAAAGCAAACCCACAACAACTTTAAAAAGGAAGTAGCATACATCTACTGACTTGTAGTCATCAAACCTCAAAATTGGTTGACATAATCTAGCACTTTTCTGTAAGTAATGCAGATTTTTCAATTAACAAAATAAACCCCTTTTAGGTAGATTCAGTTTCAAACTGATTAAATCTGAGATGCTTAAAAGGTACTTTAATAGCAGTTGCTACACAATTGGTGTCAAGAGAGAGTTTGAAATGAAGGCAGATTTCAAAACTAAACCTATCATCATAGTTCAGATCATGCTGAAGAAATACATGAAAGGAAAAGTAGATTAGATGAATGTCCTGCAAGGAGCCTGCCTGAAGAGGCCATAAATGTAGAAGATGTGTGCTTGTTAGACATGATGTAAGAAAAATAAAAGGAGAGCCAAAATAAAGACCGAAAGGGAAAGTTTATAACAGGAGGATCTTTTAAGCTTTCTCAAGAATGGTAGCTCATTTAAAATTATACCTTCTTTGTGCACCACCCACTCGGGACCTCCCTCCTGTCCCTCTCTCAGACAGGAGCTTTCTTTCCCTCAATAAATGCATCTGCTCATTAAAATAAAATAATATAAAATTACACTTCCTTTATTACTTCAGCTAATGTCAGTTGAGCTGTCCCCCAACCTGTCAGATTCCTGTGTCCTGATTTACACAGCACTTTGAAACAGACTATCTGAAAGATACGTTTCCTAAGATTCTCAACTTCATGGTGAATTCCACATTATAAATTACCTCTTACATGAGAGACCAATGTATATGAAAACAATTTTTTCATTATATTGTTTTTTGTGATGATTTCATTGCATAAAATTCTGCTTACCTACTTATTTCAGGACCTTGAGGCTCACATGCATGTTTAAAACAAGTTAATATGCATACTTTTGAGTTAGAAAAGAAACTTTAAAATATGCATCATCCAGTGCTCAATATGTGCCCTGTAAAGTATCTTCCAACAACAGTCTCCACAGCAGTTATAGACTGAGTGTGGGAAGTAATTGAGAAGTGGCTCTGTTAGGTCGCCTCTATGTCTTCTACATTCCCGAATGTTGCTCGGACCTTGATTTGCAATTTGATGAACTATTTCTATTTCATGCTGAGTCCTAGGCATACTTGTAAGTTTACACTGAAATGTTAAGCGATACAAATGGACGTCACTTTCAGGTACAGAAGTCCCATCAATATCCAGGTCCTGGCTCATTTTGAGGCTGTGTTTCACCCACTTCAAGCTCTTGGCTTCAGCTGCCCTGACTGACACTTCCTTACGCCGTTATACTTTTGCACATTTTGTTCCTGTGCCTGACCTACTTTTGCCTCATTAACACCTCAACAACATGTGTTAAAAAATCACATGTTTTCCATTCTCACATATAATCACAGTTACTTCTAATGATAGCCTTGAGCTTTAGGCATCACTTACCTCTGTTGGCATGTTATACATGGGCTTTTCGAGAGCAAAAAGCAAGTTTGCCATGGTCATAGTTAGGAGGAGGGAGCATACAGATGAGCGAGCAGGCAGTAGAAGCCCAAGTCCATTGTGTACACCATCACACCTCATTGCCTGTCCTCCCTTTATCTTAGTAAGTGCTGCTTTGTCTTTGATGCTCAGGTGTCTACTTTCAGGGACCTTCTGTATTGAGTCTCTCACTGTGTTTATCACTGTCCAGTCTGATTTCTGATCTACTAGTTCACTTCTTAAAAATAAGAGTTTTATTAATTTCATCATGTTTATGTTGAAAAAAAAAAAAGTCCAGATGCCCATCAACTCAGCATGGGATAAAAAGGATGTGGCTTTGTAATACAATGGAGTACTCCTCAGCCACAAAAAAAGGATAAACTCAAGGCATTTCTAGGTAAAGGGATACACCTGGAGACGTGCTGTTAAATGAAATAAGTCAGATACACATGTGTAAACATCATAGCATCTCCCTGTTGTGAAGAAATGGAAGAGTGGGTAAGGATCAAAATGTACAATAAATATTGTGAAACGAGGAAAGAGAAATTGGGGAGGGGAAGGGAGAAAAGTGAAAGGAAATAAGGAGAAAATAGTGCTAAGAGGATAAAATGGGAGCAAAACTCCAAAGGAGTTTTGGAGGAAAGGGAAGAGGGGTTGAATGAGGAGAGGAGAGAAAACTGGAAAAAAACAAAAATCAAAATATATCATGGATGGGTACACACTACCTATGATGAATATAATCTCTTCCCATATCTAAAATAGAATAAAAAGCCAAGGCTTGTCAATGTAAGGGAAGTACACAAGACCACTGGCTGGGGTTATCCTAGGGTGAGGCCTCAAGCCCAGACCTCTGGCTTTTAGCTCTTGTGCTTTCTCTCAATCCTATCGCTCCATAAGAGAAGCTGGCAAGGGCATCCGAAAGTAGGAAGGTCTTTGTTGGGAAAAAAATATTCATGTGGTCCATATATATAACCACAGTCCACTTCAGGAAATATATTGAAGGAAGTGAATAGTAAGAAGCCTAGCTGAAGTCCTATAAACCTCCTAATTCCATTTTGCAAAGGTGTACTGTCACATTATCAAACTTAAAGTCATGTTATTAATGTAGTGATATATCAATGCATAGGCCTAAAGTAAGGTAGGAAAAGTGGTAATTGGGTACATCGGTACAAGTGAAGTGAATACCTCATGCAATGATTTTTTAACTTTAAAATAATAGTTCCATGGTGAATCTATAATCTAAAAATACTACACTCAGTAAAATAACTGAATTGGTGACGGTACAACGCTCTACATGCAATCTCTAGTCCAGGTAGGTCAACATGAATGTATTATAGTCATGCATAAAGTATATATTTATTTCTATAACATTAAGAACAGCATTTACCCAATACGAACTATGCAGTTAAGTTTTATGAACATCTTAAACCTAAGAATTTTCTAAAAGAAATGTACTCAGTGCATAGTGGCACACAAACACTGCTTTGTGTGCTAAGTGCACATGAGGAATTAGAACAGCTGGAGCTTGCTAAAATTCAAAGGCTACAGAGTGCAGATTTCCAGCATAACTCAAACAAGGCGATCTCCTTAAATGGAGTATGTCCAAGTTTTGCTGTTGTTTCTGTCATCTCCCAATACCAAAGCGTTGTTTTCTGTCTCAGATGCCATAACTTTCTATCAGCTGTTGCTATCTCCTTTGTTTCTAAACTTCTTCCAGTAAGAAGTAGAGTGTGCTTTACTTAAATTTGTTTGATTGTGTTGTTGGATATTATAAATGGAAATAGACTCACTTAACTACTTGTGAAATAATTCTTATAGTGAGACTGCGGCCTTCCGCAAAAGAAAATATTATTCACAGATTATTCTGAGATAATTATACTCTAAACAGAAACATACTACAATATTTTCTAAAGATACTACCCTCACAATTGATAATTTAAATATTTACAGTATCTGGAAATGATATTGTCACAGTTCACATACCTAGCCTACCTGCAAAGCCATAATTTATTTTAGAATTAATATCTTGACCCTATATCGATGCCTAATTTCAAATCTGTGAGCTGAAGCTTAAAGTCATTACACTGGAAATCCTTCAGTAAATTTATATTTCTTCATTTTGGAAACATTTTTCATATCAGCAAATACTGAGGTATCTAGATTAGAGAGCAAAATATTTTCCTAGGGAAATTTATAACTTATATCCTGAACATTTGTTCTAACTTTAACATTCTCCTTATGTGTAAAACAGTCCTCTTCTTAAGCACTTGTACAAACGCCACTGATTTCTGAATGAAAGATGTAGGAAAGCACACAAAGCAGTCATCTTTATTTATTTCCCTGAAGGATTCCAGAGAAAAAAGAGAGGAGGATTTCCTGGTTAGGAATGAGTCTTG
Source organism: Myocastor coypus (assembly GCA_004027025.1). Taxonomy (NCBI): domain Eukaryota; kingdom Metazoa; phylum Chordata; class Mammalia; order Rodentia; family Myocastoridae; genus Myocastor; species Myocastor coypus. Next base: position 2,159 of record PVJA010023734.1, on the reverse strand, counting down.
GAAAAGTTCCAGATTTATGACAGTCACACAGTGAGAATAAAATTTAAAAAGTATAAATCATTACTTTTCTTCCTATTTTGCTACTAATTTTAAATTCCAAGATGATTTTTTTTGGATGAGGATTTTTTTTTGGGAGGGAGGGTGGTTTAAGAGGATACTTCTCATCAAAGTAGAGAGAAATATCTATCTATGATATTCTCTTTAAGGTGGACTAAAATAAGACCATGAGCTCATAGTAGTCAACTTAAGAAGATCTGGCATTCCCTCCATATCATTTCTATTCCAGTGAAGTGAAGAATGTCCCATGAGGAACACGACAATTGAAGATAATTAAGGGACAAGCTATGTGGCAGTCCCTGAAGTCTTTCTGAGATTCTGTTTTCTGATATTAGAGTGTAGTGCTTCACAGAAAGCTAACAATTCCAAAATGGACATACATAACTGCTACTCCTAAAGGAGATTCCAGGCTACAAGTAAAGCTAGTTCACCTAAGAGAGAGGAGGCAGGAAGACAGAAGAAACGAAGGGAAGAGAAGGAAGTTTAGGAAGGATTCCTCTCAGTCTGCATATTGAATTAAACCTTTCAAGAGAAAAAAATTACCTGAAATGATACCACAGTAATGACTGTGAAGTGCTGGCTTCTCTGTGTCTTTTTCCTCCACGGATCTCCTCTGCCGGTAGACACGGTGTGGGTGACCTGTTATGGCCACTGTATCATTAAGTGGTTCAATAAACATGAAGTCCTCATTCAGCTGTATAAATCCCATCTGGAACATCCAACACAAAAGACATGTAAGACATACCATGGAAAGTACTACTTTCGAGGCCTTTGAATTCATACATTCTGTTTAACATATGTGCACATAATCTTCCAGAGAAAGTGTTTTAGCAGTGACACCAGTAAGGTAACTATTTTTCCCTCTTACTACTTCACAGTTATGTATTTTATTGCACTAGTATAAATTCAGTTACTTAGTCTTAGCCTGTGTGGGTGGGAGGCTAGATGCCAGCAACAGATGCACAGTAAAACGTTTGGAATGTTAAATGCTCACTTTGGGAGACCCTGGGGGTCACTTACTTGTGCAGCGTGTACAGAAAGAGCAATACAGCTTTTAATTGCATGTACCACACCATCCAATTTTTTGACAATCACTATTTGGTGAAGTGAATCATGAATCATAGCAAAGCAAATGCAGGAGATATAGTTCTGATATCTAAATACAAAATATTCTTTTTTTTTTTTTTTTTTGTCTTTTTGAGACAGAGTCTCACTGTACAGTTCAGGCTGGCCTTGAGTTCAGTTTTGTAGCCCAGGCTGGTTTCGAACTCTCACCGATCCTCCCTCCTCAGCCTCCAGAGTGCTGGCATTACAGGCGTGCGCCACCATGCCCAGCTAAATACAAAATATTCTTCTACAGTCTTCTAATGACTTTTAAAACCTTCAGAGGATAATTTAAAAAAAATGAAATATCTTTTACATAAAAAGACATTTTTTGTCATTCAATTGTGCAGAGTTAAAACTTTAATACATGGTTATGATCATTATAAAGAACTTCAACTCTATTTTACAATATATTTTTGTGATATATTAAGGCTAAGTCTAGTTATTTCTTTCTTTCCTTTCTAAAAATATAAATGTATATAACTAAGGAAAGTTACCTGAAAAATCATAATATGAATTGAACTTTTAAATTTCACTCTATATAATATATGGAGAATATATTTGACTTATCTCTTCAGAAAGTATTTGTGAAGAAAAACTTGAATGAGTAGGTTAGAGAGGTAGCTCAGCAGACTAAGGGCCTGCCTAAGTGCAGGGACTACGGTTGGATCCCCAGTACCACCCCTGGGCCTGCTGTTCTGGCTGCCAACACCAGGCATGGTGGTGCCTGGAGAGGCTGAAAACAAGAGACTCACTATGAGTCTGAGCCACGTGGCCAGACCTAAACAACGAAGCGACTGGAAGCAGATAAAGCAGAAAACATATCAATAGCAAAACCATACACTGATGTACACAGGATGAATCAGACATTGGTCTTAAGAACCTTCAAGGGGTTCAGCATATTGATTATAGCACAATGTAACGCTAAAATTATGTTTGGAATACATGTCACTCTTGTCTTTTTGATATATACTGCTCCTTGTGTAAACTCAGTTACT
>PVJA010023733.1:0-32660 GCA_004027025.1 Myocastor coypus | reverse complement strand
CATATTGCATATTGTCCTCATAGTCGTTCTACAGAGTACAGTGTGTGGGCATGACCCACATCCCTATTGATGTTGCTTAGAAAAAAAAAAAGGAACAGAATATACTTCTCTTTGGACTAAGAGGAAGCAGGTACATATACAGTCAAATGTTCTGCAATTGCAGTGGGCTACCAGTGAAGCTTGTGATGTTGGAGGCTATTGAATCTAAGCCTCCTAAAGCACGTCTCACCAATCTAGCTCTGTTTCATGAATTGTAATTAAGCATTTTTTTTTTCCTGCTGGGTGGTTAAGGGCAAGTTGAAGCAAGACCTGTATAACTAAACATTCATGGTTTTTTTTGTATCTTCCCGGGTCAAATCCCCTCAGGATTAAGTTTGTGACCATAGGCAGTACTTTGTAGAACTGTTGTTAGTGTCAGCCTTCGGGACAAGTCACAGTCATTGCTTGGCCATTTTCTTTGCTAAGTTTTTGTCTGCTTGATTTATCTTTCTCGAATAAGAGAGTGTTGAGGTCTCCTGTTAAGATTGCGTTATTGGATATTAGATTTTTCATGTCCATTAAGGTTTGTCTTATATAACTTGCTGCTCCTGTGTTGGGTTCATACATATTTGTAAGTGTCACCTCTTCATCTTGAAGTTTTCTCCTAGTCAATATGTAGTGGCCTTCTTTATTTCATTTGATCAGTCTTGGCTTGAAATTTAGACTGTCTGCAAACAGGATTGCTACCCCTGCTGTGTTTTGAGGTGCTGGAGCATGTAATATTGTTTTCCATCCTTTCTCTTTTAGTCTATTAGTTTATGAGTTAAGTGCGTTGCTTGTATACAGCATATTGGTAGATTTTGCTTCCTTTTCCACTCTGCCAGTCTACTTCTTTTAATTGCAGAATTGAGTCCATTTACATTGATGGTTATAATTGAAATGTATTGATTTATGGTTGACATGATGTTTACTTGCTACTGTTTACCTCTTTTTCTCTTGTGTTTAATTGAGTGCCCTATTTGGTGGCATCATTTTGTTCTCATTTCTTGAGTTTGAGTCATTTCGGTCCCTCTCTAAAATATTTTTTTGTATACTGTGTAGGGCTGGCTTTGATATCATGAAATTCTTTAGTTGTTCCTTGTCACGGCAGTATTTCATTTCTCACTCATACTTGAAAGAGAGTTTTGCTGGGTACAGCAGTCTGGGCTGGAATTTGTTTTCGTGGAAGACTTGAAGCACTCTGCTCCATGCTCTTCTTGACTTCATGGTTTGTGAAGAGAAATCCGCCGTTATGCTGATGGGCTTTCCTCTAAATGTGATCTGTTTCTTTTCTCTAGCAGCTTTTAGTGTATTATTCTTCTGCTGTATTTCTGGGGTCTTCACTATTATGTCTGGGCGTGTTTTTAGTCAGGTTGATGTTATTTGGGGTTCTGTATGCTTCAGTTACCTGAATGTCTGATTGTTTTCACATATTTGGAAAGTTTTCTGCTATTAATTCTGCCATATTCTTTTTATATCATTTGTGTCAACTCCTTCTTTCTCATTGATTTCTACTAGTCTCATGTTGTTCATTTTTGCATTCTCTTGCAGACATTGAATTGTTTTTTCCTGCATCCTAGTTGTTTTTAAGAGATCCTTTCTTACCTTTTCACTATTTGAAACTATCTTCAACATCTGAGACTCTACCTTCTTTTTCGTTCATACAGATTTGACAACTTGTGATTGAGATTTTATTTTCTTGTATATCTCTTTGAAACTGTTTCATGCAATCTAGTTCTTTCCTATATTGCTCAATCAGGGAATCCATCATTTTTCTATTCTCCTCTAATTTTTTATCAATGTCTTCTTTAGTATTATTGAAATCTCTATGTAGTTATCCTGTCTCTCTCTAGTGCAGAGATTATTTCTGCTCTGTTTTCCTCTCTAGTTTTCTGTAGTTGTTCACCTACTTTAGATGTTGTTAATTTAGAGAGTTCTTTTTTTAAACTTCAGAGGTTATTTCTGCTCCAGTTTCCTCTATACATTTCTGCAGTTATTTTTCCACTTCAGAGTCTATTAATTCATGCATTTCTTTTTTTTTACTTCTGTTGTTATCTCTGATCTGAGTTGCTCTATATGTTTCTGCACTTGTCTTTCTGCCTCAGATGCTACTAATTCAGAGATTTCATCTGCATGGTTCCCATTTTCTTCCATGGTATTATTTCCTGTATTTGCTTTGGATGGACTTGGGACCTGAGATTGGATCTTGCTCCTCTTCTTTATCATTTTTGATAGCAGTGATCCCTGCATTTTGGTGGACTTATACAGTGAACACCTATGGAAATTTGGGTCCAGATTCTCCAAGCTTGTTCCCCTTCAGATGTGCCTGGCTGCAAGTTGGAGCTCAGACATCTGGCTGCCATGAGGCTCCGTGGGTCGGGACGGTAGTTGGCAGTGCAGGGACGGTTGGAGGTCATGTGCTGACAGTGGGTTCAGTCGGGGTTCCAGTTGTCAAGTCGGGAGATGAAGGCGGGCTGAGAAAGTTCTTACTTGGCTGTTGGGAGGCCTGGTCAGAAAGCTTAGAGGAATTGGAGCTTGGGCTGTTGGTGAGTCAGGGGATGGATGCAGGCTGATGCCAATGTGTGGCCAGGTCGGGATGCTGGGTGGAGTCTGAGGTGGAGCCGGGCTGGCTGCCACGCTACTGGATCACTGTAACCAAATCTTCAGTGTTGCACCTAATATAAGAAAGATGTATTAGCATCATTTCTTTTCCACTTGTTATACACTTAATCTTTTTCATGATGGACCATTGTTTATGTCATCATTAGCATCATTATCTTTTTCTTTACAATGAGGAAGTAACTTTTAGCTATATAGGCAGGTGTCGTCAGGTCAGTTGAGCAGTATACTCCAAAACTGACTAATCAATCAAAATCGCATTATGTTAAAATGCTTCAGCCCTTGATTTTTACTACTCAGAATTCAGACAAGTGGGCAGAGACAATGTATTCCAAGTGTAATAATGTATTAGGTGCATAACATACAGCTGAGAAGCAAGGCCTTAGTGTCTCAGGTACAGGGATGAATCATGTCTCTAAAAGGCATGAATTGTGCAACTTTGGGAAAATTAGTTAATTTCTCTGGACTTCTCTTTCATCATCTGCAAAACAGAGGTAAGTAGTACTATTAGGATTGGTAGGAAGAATGAATGAGATAACACATGTAATATGGCTTTATCATTCAGGGTTTCAGACTCACGAAGAGGAGGCTAGAATCACTGAGCATCAGTTAAAGCTGTTGCCACCCACAGCAGAACTTTTTTTTTTAACCTTGGACTTTTGAGTTTTATTACAAAGCTATGGTGTTATAAACAGCATGGTACTGACTAGAAGGAAAACAGACACGTAGATGAGTGGAAGACAACAGATGATGCAGGAAAAAAAACCTCCATACCCATTAACTATCTTGTTTTCTTTTTCTTTTCCAGGATTCATTTTTAAAAATTTTTGTTAATTTTTTTAAAGAGAGTAAAATTAGAATTAAAGAAAAAAATTACAAGTGACACCTAACTTCACTTGATAATGTAATATGAATTTTATAGTATTTGTAATACATAGTGCTCCTTTGCCCAGGGAAGCCTCAGGTCTTCTCAGGGTTTTTCACCTGATTGAATTGGGGCCACCAAATTATGCAAAGTAATTTTTCTCAAATTGAAATTCTCATCTATGAAACACCTTCCTGGCAGCACCTGGACTAGCATTTGACTATCTCTGGAGTCCTAATTGAAAAAATACTGTCCGCCCAATTCCTACTGTGGCTTCATGGCTTCTATCTAGAGCACCCAGACAGGTCTGCTGTGTTCAGAGGTGGGGCTGTGAGAAGGGCATTAGGTTGTGGGGACTGCCTTAATTCTGTGCTTGCCACTGAGACACAATTGATATGCATAAAAGGATGAAAAGGTCATTTGGGTTCATAGGCACAGGACATAATGAGCTGGCTCCAAGGCAGGAAGAGCATGGCAGAGGGGCGCAGCGGAGGAAAAGCTGCTTGTGGCATGGTGTCCAGGAAGCGGAGAGAGGAAGGGCAGGAAGGAAGATAGATGCTGTCCAGCATGCCCATGGTGACTTCCTTCCTACGAGGCCCCTGTTTCTTTTATTTGCTGTGTTGTTCATACTGGCCTTGAACTCACTTTGCAGCCCAGGCTGGTTTTGAACTCACAGCAATACTACTGCCTAAGCTTCTCAGGGTCTTGGATTATAGGCATGCATCACAATGAACAGTTAGCAACTTCGAACAGCAAGTCAAGCATAGCACCTTGTAATCCCATGGCCTGCATAAGCCCAGCCTCTGAGCCCATGAGGCTATCAGGAGGCCTTTTTATTCTAAGCCATAACAGAAGGGCTAAGCTCATCAGTGGGTTTAATCTGATGAATCCAAAGCAGAATGTTTTCTTAAGGAGTAGGACATGTTTGGAAGGGGAGTGTCGCTGGAAACACAGTCTGGAAGGGTGTATTATTGTCCCTGGTCCTTCCTTCTATCTTGGCTTCCTCAGTACCTTGATGTGACCAGCTTTTCATCCATGAGAACACTCTGACATGCCATTCTTGGAGCTTGCACTTTGTTGACAAAAATCATGACCCCAAATAACCTTTTTTCCTTTAATTTGGGAGCGTCAAGTATTTTGTCCCTGCAGTGAGAAAGTGCCTAAGACACATGGCATGGTGACTAGCTTTAGGTGTATTTTACTGCATTTTTTTCATTTTTAAAATTCGTTTCAATAAAAAATAATGATGAGACAGTTTCAAAACATGTTAGTAGGATAGCCACAGTAATTAATACAATGCATATTGTTGTCTCCATTGTAGTTGTTCAAAGTACAAGGTGCAGACATGATAACTTTTCTAAACACTATCGGTACAAATAGTTCTTCTCATTGAACTAACAGAAAGTAGTTGTATACATAGTCCAATATTTTAATGGATTTTGAGCGAGCATCATTTGGGGCGTGTCTGTGAGATGTTTGTACAGTGGATCAGCATTTCAGTCTGTGTGGAGCAGGCAAGGAAATCCTGCTGTCAGAAAGAGTTGGCACCATCTAATTGGTCAGGGCCTGGACAGAGCAAATGCAGAGGTGAGCTGGTCCTCCCTTCAAGAGCTGTGAAACATTCATTCCCTGTATTGGACACTAGAAGTGCAGGTTGTCTAGACATTGGACTTCAAGACTGCCATCAATACTCAGCCACCTGTTTACTAGGATTTCAGCCATAGGCTAACAGTGACATCATTGGCCTCTCTGCTTCAGAGGCCTTTAGTCTTGGCATGAGTCCTGCTACTGGCATCATAGGGTCTCTTACCTGCAGACAGCCCATCATGGGACATTTTAGTCTTCATAATTATGTTAGCCAATTCTTTGTCTCTTCTGAATTGTCGACCTCCTTCTCATTCTCTCAATCTCTCTGTCTCACAATCTATTTTTCAGTCTCTGTGTCTTTGTTTCTGTCTGTCTATCTCGGTCTGTCTGTCTGTCTGTGTGTCTGTCTCTCTGTTTAGTGAATACATATAAAGGGTGACTGTCTAGGGGTACCCATCACAGTACAGAAAATGGTTGCCATTGTCAGACATAGAAGTGATAGAAATGTTATACAACGCAGCCTGGTGTTAAAGATGAGTTTTGGGCTCAGGCACATCTGATTTTAAGTTAAATTCCAGCAACACACTAGCTGGATGATTGAAGGAAAATGACTTTCCTTGCAAAGTCCATGTTTCCTTATCTGAAAATAAATATGAAGTGATACTCCTCATGTTATATGCCCTGAATTGATTACTGCATGACATTAGGTAACGTGCTGCACATGTGCAGTTCTTCATCAATAGTCACAATGCCACTTTTCCCCTTCATTCTCTTTTTAGCTACTCTGTTCATCTGCCTTTGGGTCAATAGCATGGAAAACATGATACATAGTAATATTTATGTGAGGATCATATGAAAAATACACTAGTGTTCTTATTGTGGTGTTTGGACACATCATAAATGTATGGTAATGGTTAGCCCCAAATATCCATAGCTTTATTTATGCCATATTTTTGGTACCTAATAATTACAGTTGTCTTTGCCAATTGATACACACACATATCAAATTTTTATCATTTTTACTCTCCCCCACTTTTCCTTCTTCTTGTTTTCCATCTACACAGATTCTATTTTCTACCATCTCTTTTTATTTATTTTGCTGTTTAATTTTTTTTGTATTTGGGGGCTGTTACACTAGACAGATAGCTGCGTTTCTCTTCCCTAGCAATCACTCTCACAGTTGGGCTCCTGATAGGTGCAGAACAGCAGATGGCTTGAGATTATCCACTCAGAAGAGGCTTGGAGCCCTGGACTTTTATGCTGCTAGCTGACGACGGACCATATGCTGCAGAGACTTGCCACTGTGAATTCCTGTGTAGAATTGGTGATCTACCAAGTGTAGCTATTTAGCCTCTCTGAAGAGTATCTCCAGGTAAAGCTAGAATAACCCTTGGGGAGCAATTTGGAAACTGCTCCATTTAAGTGAGTAAGTTCTCAGGATGAAGTCATGAATGTTCCATCTCATGAAATTCTATTTCAGCATGAGGACGCATTTTCACAATAAAGCAAATGGATATTTTATGGATTAATCATCTGTTCTTAGGCTGAAAGCCCCTCTCTCTCATTTCTAACCTAACCCTAAGTCTAGTAGATTACAACTCCAGTGTATTTTGGATCCAGCCATTCTCTCAGTTCCATGCCTATTCCCTGTCGTCTAGCTCTTCCTTTTTCTAGACCAGCCAGCTTTTCCAGCATCTCTGCTGTGGCCCATTCTAAACCTGGGTTTACAAACTCACTGGTGTCTCTTGTAGAAATGTGAACCTGATCGTATCACATATCTGTGCATGCCCACAGGCACCCACACTCACACCCTGCCTAATAGTCTCTATGGGTTTTCTACTGTACTCTGTACTTACAATGAAAACCAGTATCTTTAATAGGGGCCGATTTGTCACTCCTAGTGTGGTGTCTGCCCAAGTGTAATGGATGTTGATAGTTTGAGCTGCCTAGTATCCACCTTTTTTTTTTTTTTTTTTTTGACTTTTTGAGACAGGGTCTCGCTATGCAGTTGAGGCTGGTCCTGAGCTCACTTTTGTAGCCCAGGCTGGTCTCGAACTCACACCAATCCTCGTGCCTCAGCCTCCCGAGTGCTGGGATTACAGGCGTGCGCCACCACGCCTGGCCTAGTATCCATCCTTTTAAAGGGAAAGTACCTTTTTATCATTCACATGTCCTGTCCTCACTTTAGCATGGGTCAGCCACATTTTAAAATCAAAGCCAAAAATTTGTGCATAGGGACAAAACGGTAAAAACTGGATAAATTTGGTTCATCAATGGAGCAGCACCCTGACCTGGCCATTTCTGCAAAGTTTCCTGAATTTCTCCTTCTTAATAATTTGAGTATTTTCAAACCATGCCTATTTAGAAAACTTTCCATCAATCCAGAGATCTCCAACATCATTCTGATCTTACGTCATGCTGATCATTTGTATTGATTTTTTCTTGAAGATATCTTGTCGGCCATGGGGCCTTTGCATATGCTATGTTACTCTTGCTCAAACTTTTGCCGTTCCTCTGCATACTATAGCCAACAATTTAGAATTCTCAGGTGAGATTGTATAGTATTCTTTATAGTCTACAACTATTTCTTTATGATGCCTTCCCTAATTACCATGATGAGAACAAAGCAATTTCACAGAACTATGGCATGTTCCTCCTCTACTTAGCTCTTGTCAGAGTTATTATTTAGCATTATATTCTGTGCATGTGTGTGTGTGTGTGTGTGTGTATGTATGTGTGTGTTTCATCCCTCTTGCTTCTGCAATATATTAACCTCAAGAAAGCATACATCATATGCATTTATTTTCTGATACACCTTTGGTAACAGAGTAGTATGTAGCACATGTGGCACTCTTTTCATACATGTTTGTTTATTAGCCGAAAGCAGAATTCGAATGGAAATTTAGCCCTAAATATCTTGTAAAACACTTAAATCTTGTTTTTTCAGTTATCATAGGAAAATATAATCATGTTCTTCTATACTTATGACAATTTAGTTGGAAAATTTAAGTCATACCGCAACAGTTGTGATTCACTTAAAGAAGACAACTATTTGGAGATTATACTCTTATTCCTTTATTCATTCAGTTCCTGCATCTACTTACCAATGCCATTCACAAAATGCGTTAAGTACCCAATTACAAGAGCTCCAAAGGTGAATACATGGGAACAGGCATACTTTAAATATTGGTTATGTTTTTATTACAATTATGGCCAATATTAAAACAGTAAAGTATGAATTAGTTATTTGGTGCACAAATACCTACAATTTGATGTTCCACTTCACTTACCTTTTTTTTCTTGTTGAGATTATTAGCTTTACATAACCAGAAAAATAATCTTCATTGGGTTGTGGTTTTCATTTTTGCTCCTCCAGATAGGTCCCTTAACTATTTTCCCCTTGCTACGGCTCTTTATCTCAGTATTGCTAGAGACATTTCCAGCTTTCCCCAAGTGTCTCCAATTAACTCATGGAATGTTACGATGTTTTTACCATGTTCATGCCACAGAACTAATTTCCAATGGCTGTTTCCTAAAAAAGAAAATAAAAGAAAAAAGAAAAGCAAGCTATTTTTTGAGAGCAGAGATAAGTAGGGCATCAAATGAAATAATAACAAGATAAGATTCTGTACTCCAAAAAGATTGGAAATTGCTCATGTTATCTTTTAAGTCAGCTTCTATCTGTGATTTTTTTCTAGTGTCTTTCTCAGATAGAAAAACACCATAATAACAGACTGACCCTGTCCATAAACAATGAATACATTACTCTAAACTCAATCATATTTCAGTTTTATGAAAACCATAAGCGATTGTTGCTTTGTTGTTAATCACTTGCCCTACTTAATTCATTCATTATACTGCGAAGCTCTAAGATTAAGCCCCCAGGCTGGAGAGCTTCATATGAATCCTTTCTTTTTTTTATCTACTCCAAGTTAGATTAAGTCTAGGTCCTGTTTAATGAGGTGCCACTTGCTGAGTTTTCATGCAGAAAGAATCCCTCATCCTTAGTGGTATGTATATACCAAATAAATTATCTTACTTTTTTTTCCTCTGGTTTTGAATTTCTGAGTACTGCTTCCTCTAGGAAAAACTATGGTTATGAGCTCCCTGGGATCGGGCAGCTGGCTTCTTTGATTTGGAATTTTTTTTCCTTTTCATCTAAGCCCTCTCTTGTTGTTCACTATATTTAGGGGTACAGGATTATAAAGAGCTATCCAGACAGTGCTAAGTGCCATGTCATGGTGAACATATGACCACATGAATGGGATACAGATGTGAGGATGGAGTCGAATTCTGTAGTTGTCTCCCTGTGCTCCTATCTCCTTGTGCCATTTTTGGTATAATATGATTAAAAATAAGTATAACTATTTTTGTTTCTGCTTCAAATTTGTTTGTGTCCACATATATGTTTTGGGCTGAAGAGTTGCTATTTTTTTCTTTTTTTCATATATGATTGTGCATAGTCATAAATTGAATTTCCTATTAATGGTTGCCTTTTCCTAAACACCTGGGTTCCAGGTTCAAACTGCAGATGTAAGGCCATGTGCAGTGTGGGCTGTATTTTCTCCAAGACTAGTTTCATAAAGCTCTATCCTCATAATTAAGAGTTGGCAACCTGATATCATGAAAAAATTCATTGTTTTTCGGAGGTAGCAGTACTGTTTCCCAGTGGGTTTGCTTGGCTAGGTTAGCACTCAGAAGCCCCTCTGTAACACTGAGAAAGAAACAGCGTGATGGAGAATTGAAGACAGAGAAAGTAGAGCAAAAGCTTGAGAAGTGGAAATATGAGGGGTGCAAATAGAAGCTAGCAAGATGCGAGGGGAGTCTGCACATGACGCCATTGGTACCATTCCTGGCATGATGTAGACAGTCAGGATCTACAAGTCTGCTTGTTTGGACAAATTAACGTGTTTGGTAAGCGCTCAATGGTAATGAAGCCAATGTCTTGCATGATATTATCATATGATGCAGCTGGTTTTGCATAGTTTCCACCCTCTTACCTGACACTAATCACTAGCAAAGAAAACCAAGACATAAATTAAATGACAGTGCATTCTGCTACCAAAACAACTAAAAATGAAATTCAGCATCAGTTTACAGATGATTTAAGCTTATTCTCATAAAACAGTAAAAGAGCAAGTGGATTATACCAAGTCTGATATTCTGCTAATTTGTAGCTCTGAAGAAAGAGCATTTTAGGGCAGTGCCCCTCCAATGTTCCATGCTGCAAAGCAACTAGTATGTGAGAGCATTCAGCCCCCTTGAGCAGGAGGTGAGGCTTCTGATGACTGGCAGTGACAAGCCTCGGGGCCAGCACCAGCATCCAGCCTCACTCAAAGACCGTGAGAACTGCTGGGTCTGGTACAGGGCCACCCTCCATCATACCATCTCTATGCCTTCTCGTCTAGAGAATTTCAATAAAGTAAGATCTGACCACTGAGTTTTGCAGCTAAGTTTGTACTAATGACTCCACCAGACACATTTACCACATTATCTCCTGGGCGTATTTGTGTGCACCTATATTTTTGTGAATGCATTTCTATTTCCCTTGAAGTTATTTTTCTTCCAGTTTTCTACTTGCAAGATTAAGTCTCGAGGCTTATTTCCTCCAAGGAAGGAGAGGGCAGAATCTGCCCCAAAGAGGTGATTAATCATCTTTCTTTCAAAATTAAGTGTCTTGCTCAGTGAAATAAGTACTGGCCTGGCAAGCACAAGGTCCTAAGTTCAATCCCCGGTATCCCCCCAAAATAAAATAAAATAAAATAAAATAAAATAAAATATAAAAGCAATATATTATTTAAGGGCAGGTGAAATAGCTCAGTAGATTAAAACACCTGCAAGCTGGTACAGGAGTTTGGGGTTCAATCCCCAGTCCTGCTGTGGCAGCCCTGCCCATGGGGTGTGCTGAGATGGTAATCGAGAGTGGGTATGGTGATGCGTACCTGTAATCCCAGCTCTTGGGAGGCTGTAAACACGTGAATCACTATGAGGAGTGCCATCTACTAGTGAGACCCTGAACTCCCTGCCCCTCTAGACCATTCCCTAAAAAATACGAAAATAAAACAAACAAAACAAAATTAAGGATCTTGACATGATAGAAAGGACACTGTTTCAAAAGTCCAACTCTCTGAATAAAATTCTTAAATCCCTTTTTGCTTTCATTTGTATCATACAAAATTGGGCCTACCTGACTAGATAATGGAGTTGTACTATATTCTTCCAAAAGCACTCTAGAAATGAGAAAAGGAATAGGAATCCTCTTCTTTCTGCCCTTAGTGGGTAGAGGAAAGAAAAAAAGAATGCTATAATCTTTGTCTTTCCTGTTCTTGTCATAGCTTCAGAAGGTCTCAAGACTCCGGGGCGAGACCCACACAGGACTATAGCCAGCATGCTCTGGGACTAACAGTGCAGCAGCAACAAAACAATGCAGCTGAACAACATGTGTATAGGCAGTGCTCAAGGGGCCTGAGGTATCATACAAGCAGGATGCTTCACAAACCCTTGAGGGAATGACAAGGAGCTGAGAAAGTCTGCAGGTGAAGCAAAATGCACTTGGACTTCATACCTAAAAGTATGGACTTAAGAAGGGCTGACCAGATAGTTCAGCAGACTAAAGTGCCTGCTTAAGCAGGAGCAGAGACTGGGGTTCGGTCTCCAGCATGCCGTACTGGCCCCACCCCTGGGGTGCACTGAGATGGTGATAGAGACTGGGCATGGTAGAGTGTGCCTCTAATCTCAGCACCTGGGAGGCTGAAAGCAAGAGGATCACTACAATTCCAGATATGTATAGTAAGACCCTGTAGACCCTATACTAAATACACAAAAAGAATAAAAACAGAAACTTGGACTTTAGTGCTAGGTATCAACTGGTTGCCCTCAAAAGTCACATGAAACCCTCTGTACCCTAAATGTCACCCCTCTGGACAACAACATAGTTGCTCTGCTATAGATTCCAGGTAAGAGGCTGGCCAGATAGCTCATTGGACTAAAGCATCTGCTTAGGCAGAGTACAGTGGTCGGAATTCAATCCTCTGCTTGCTTTGCCAGCCCTGCCCACGGAGTGCACTAAGATGGTGATTGAGACTGGGTGTGGTAGCACACATCTGTAATTCCAGCACTTGGGAGGCTGAAAACAGGAGGCTCACTACGGGTGCAATCTGTACATGACACCCTATATGCCTTGTAGACTCTGTACTAAATAATAATTAAAAAAAAAACATTCCAGATAAGGTGTAGGGGACACCACGTGGACTTTATAGAGATTTTCTTCTATGTTCTTTCATGGGCACAGCAGCAAGATTCCAAGGTGATCCCCTGTGATTCTCAGTTGCTCATGGTCACAGTTTTGCGTCATTTCCTCTACTTGATTATAGGCAGGAACATGAACTTGCTTCTAAGCAATACAATACACCAAAGGTAAGCGGATGCCACTCTTAGGATTGCATTTTGTGGTGCATCATTGCTAAAAGGATGGGCCTCTTATGATGTCCCACTGGATAAGACTCCCTCTTCCCAGCAGGCTATCTCTGAAGCCCATTATTCTCTGTTGGTGGCTTGGTGAAAGCAAATTGCCATGAGTCCTATTGCTGCAGACAAATGAATTATTTTAACAACTCTAGTGGTCCTCAAAGTGGGTCCTTGGAGATCAAGTTTTCATATGAGAATCCAGGGCTAACCTGTACTCTTTCCTGTATCCTGATGAGGCTGGGAGGAAGCTGTGCCTAGATTTCCCACACACAGAAACTGAAAGAACAAATGTGTGTTGGTTTAGCTGCAGAGGTTGTGGTAATTTCTTATCCAGCATAGGAAACACATACACGTAAGATTATGTAATGCTCAGCCCTTTAAGCCTCTGTCACCTTCAGGTAAACAGGGAGAGGTAGAAGAAATCTAAAAGAGATAGCATTTCCCAAGGGATGCTGAAGAGAGGCACTAAAACTAGACTAGTTTGATTGAGTTTATGGAGTCACAAATTTTTCGTATTAGCTGGCAGTGTGAGAGTAGTTTGGCTTATGGTCGAAAATTTGACAAATTGGAGAGAAATAAAGTCCTTTTTTATTTCTAAATCCAGGGGATTAGGGCCATAAAAATGTACAAATACATTAGGTGCAGGAGGGTTGTTATTTTAAATTTATATTTGAAGTCTATGGTGGGGTCACAACCCTTCTTCATTTTAGGATTTTCTTTACTATAACGTCATGTTAAATCAAGGTCAACCTGTGAATATCAGGGAAGACAAAATAGATAAGAGTCCCATAAAGAACTGATTTCTTTGAACACAGTTTAATGAAATGAATAAAGTTCAGTACCCAAGGCTTTTGTGGATTTCTCAATATAATGACCCTTCACTTGGAAAATTGTACCATCAATTTTAAGACACTTTAAGATACTGGGGCACATTTTGATGGCCAGTGGATCAATTATATTTGCATGAACTGCAGATTTGTTGGTGGCAATGCAGTTGCGAAACTGAAGCCAGTGGCAAACTTTAGCCATTTTCAGCAGCCATGCAGCCAGTGTGAAATGTACGCTTTGGCTTCTGACAGGGAAACTGGCATAGAGCAGCTATACAGACCAGCAGAGATCACTGCAGCTTTTCTGGGTGGACTTGAGTCTCTCCAAAAAAGGAAGCACTGATGGAGTTTGTGAGATTCTGAAAAAGTGCAGTCTGGCACAGTGTTTGGCTCTCCTGTCCAGCTCTGCCAGAGCCAATCATTCCTGAGTAGCGGCTCCCCGCCCCATGAACCTCATGCTGTGGCAGAGTAGTACCCTTGCTGGGTGCCACTTTAGTGCCTTTGCGACCCTTGCTCCGTGCCCGTGGGACCTGATGAATTCCCATACATTTGATACCTGAAGAAAGATTGATCTCCAGACTCCTAATGTGATGATCCGGGACTCCTGTAAGTCCTGGGCGAGGAAAATGTCTCGGGGCAAGGATTAACCAAAAGGAAACAAAAGGATACATTGTTGTCCTTCCAGAAATGAAGTGGAGGATGGCGTAGAGGGAATCCATCTTGGAGGCTGAGGACTTGGCAGGGGCTGCATGAGCAGCTGGCAACGCCGTGGGGTTGGCAAGGCATCCGTGCAGCCCGGAGCTCGAAGCCCAACAATGCCTGCAGAGCCAGTGGGGAGGAAAGCCAGGCGCCTGGTAGCCTTGTGAGCTTCTTTCCCTTCCTGCTCATTTGCAGCAAAACTACATGATCAAGTGCTCGTTCACTTTTTCTCGCATAGGTACCAGTCACTAGGAAGATAGGAGCCCAGCAATCACACTGTGAGTTATGCTAATTCACACAAACGTGGTGTACGGAAGGAACACTCTCCCTGTCGAGACAATGTAATGAAATGGAACAGTTTCCTTTCAGAAATGTAAAGAGAATCTGATCCAGTTTGGAATATGAATCAATTTAAGTTGGAGAATGTGGGCAGGGAAATAGAGAAAGGTGGGCCAGCCTGATAGCGCAGCGGACCTAGGCGCCTGCTTAGGCAGACTGCAGTGGCTGAGGTTTGATTTCCAACTTGCGATGCCAGCCCCACCCACAGGGTATGCTGAGATGGCGACTGAGAGCAGTCATTGTGGCGCATGCCTGTAATCGTGGCACTTGGGAGGCTGAAAACAGGAGAATCACTATGAGTCAGATCTCCATAGTGAGACCCTGTACTAAATACATTAAAAAAAGAGAAAGAAATAGAGAAAGGGAAGGACATAATTTCTCCTTTCTATATGTCCACGTCTACATTTTCTTGTCTTTTTAGAACGTATTTAGTACAGGGTCTACACAGTCTACAGGGTCTCACTACACAGGTTGGGCTTGTAGTGATTCTGCTATTTTCAGCTTCCCAAGCACTAGGGTTACAGGTGCTCTCCACAATGCCCTGTCTCAGTCTCCATCTCAGAGCACCCTGGGGGGCAGGGTCAGCATAGCATGCTGGACATCAAAGCCTGGTCCCTGCATCTGCCTAAGCAGTAGCTTTAATCTGCCCAGCTATCTGACTGGTCCTATTTTCCTAAAACAGATACAATTGTCTAGCTATTGGTCCATCCACCATTGCTTAAGCAATGTGGATTTATGAGAAGTCTATCGAATGTCTTGTACCCTTCCATATCTGGGGATTGTTTTGGTAGCATGGTGCAGGAGACCAGTTTCCCACTGACTACGTTAGGGAAAAGAATGCTAATACTTTTAGCTCCACCCTGGGCTGCTACCAAATGTTTTGATGTATAATATTATAATTGTAATTGATACTGCATTAAAAGATTATTTTATGGTGGAAGCTACTCCAGGAACAAGCATTAAGATGGTTCCAAGCAGCTACCCTGCCATAGACCCGGAAGTCCCAACAGTGGTGGAAGTGATGGTGAATGCTATGTGCCAGTTACAAACAATATACCTTCACTACCATTGTTGAAACCTGTTGCTCTTGGCACACATGCACAGTTAAATACATGAAGAAAAATGATGCGGTGCATCAGGATAAGTTGAAGAGAAGTTTCCAGCTTCACCTGCAGTAATTCACCTGGAAAGACATCACACTGAGAAAATTTGCTGTCTAGCTTCAAGAATATTTTATCTAGAACCCAATTTTCTCAGCCTATTTCTTGCTGTTTTCTAGATTCCTCTTTCTTTTGGAGCCATACTTTCAGAGCTTACCTCTCTTCTGGAGTAAAACTGAGATTTGTACTGACAAGGCAGGGGAGTTATCTAAATAGAAACTGGTGTAAATGGTTCGTTGCCCAGAAAGCACTGTACGAATAAAGCCAAATGGCTTCTTACAATCCACATCTGATCAGTGTGCTCTCCAGCACTTGTTGGCAAGAACTGCATGTACACTCGTAATTACAAAAGAGAACACCCACAGAGTGCAGGGGCAGAGGCTGTTGTCTGCAAGGACAGAACGCAAGGCCACAGGTGGACCTTAGGGAGAGGTCGCCCTGCCTCTGGGATGGTTTGGGCCAGCAAACTCCATTGGGAAGCATTGCGCATATCTTATAGGATGGTGAGCAGTGTCCTTATCTTCCATCTGTTAGATGCCAGGAGCAAACAACAATGTCTGTATAACATCGCTAGGTGGCTCCTAGAAAGACCAATTCATTACCGTGTTAAAGGTAGTGTTCCAGAGCCATCTTCTAATCCTACCTGGCAGGTGCCATTATCCTTTCCATTTAACAGCAGAAGCAACTGAGGTTCCGAGAGGTAGTAATTCCCTGAAGGTGAGGCAGCTGATAGGTAAGACAGTTCTCTGCTTCCTCCCCTTGCTGGCGTCTCCAACCTTTTGGGCAATGAGATCAGCAGAGTGGAACTGTGTGTGTGTGTGTGTGTGTGTGTGTCAGTTTGGGGCTATCTGGGAAGTGGGTTGCTTCACATGTTGAGGCTTGTGTTTGTGCCTAATAGCTTTAAAGGAGGCGTGCCAGGATCATGGCTGGAAGCCTGAAGATCTCCCTCAGGATCCTTCTCTTCATGTGTGTCAGAGGCAATCGTTGGGTCAGGATTGGTAGAGACTGCAGGTTTTGAGGATGACTTCCTCTCTAGAGCTAGGCCATGTTATCTTTGTGCCTGACTGGAATTCACTTACAGCCAACCTGAATGAAGAGGGTGAAGCTTCAGGCTGTCTGGATTGGAATGCTGTGTAAATTTGGGCCAGGATTTGTCCTCCTCTGGACTTTATTTGGTCATGTGTGCAAGAGGAGTGCTAGACTTCATTATTTCAAAAGGCCATGTCAGCCCTCAGGTCCTTCAAGAGGGCTCAACTTGGATTAACTATAACATGCATTCGGTGCGCTTGAGACTCAGCATTACTGGCTTAAGGTGTATGAATTCAGAAAACAGCTTGGGGAAAGCTGAGAGACAGCATCTCAGCAAAACCTTTGTTCTACTTCTACAGACTTAAGGGGGCCTGGGCACAGCTTTGTTCTGAGGGAAAATGTGCAGAGAGGAATATGCCTTGTCACTGCTTGCTGTCCAAAATTCTCAGACCCACTACCATTAACCTGGGGAAATGCCATTGATTTGGCATCATAAAAGACTATAAAGACTTTTGCTCCCTGCGCTATAGCTTTTATTAGGTTGCTGAGGAAAGAACAGCAGAACATTCCTTATTATATAGCTTTAGGTCAGAATTTTATTGCTTTTGGCCAAAGGCCATTGTAAGACTTATAAAGAATACATACAATGTAATTTTTAAAATAAGAAACTAGAAAGATCAAACAGAACTAAGAGTGAGTCTTAGAGGAGAAAAAACTGGCAATGGTTTAACATTGTTTGCATTTTTTTGATATGTATGTGCACATTTAATTATACCCAAACATATAACAGTATTGAGGAAAGAAAAGCAAGGGAAGGATAAAGCAGGAATTTATGGAAGATATGGGTCTATGAGAGGCAACAGAAAACTTCAAATCTAACTCAGTATTCTATTTGTTATATGAAGTATTGGATATGCAGATTTTTAAAAACTTCATTATTGTAGATATTTGTATTGTTATTTATAGACCAACCCAACACTAGAGAAGTAGAGAAACTATCCCACCATGCTATCTTTCCTCAGATACAGTGTAATCAATAAATAACTAGATTTATTGTTATGATTTTCCATTTGTAATAGAGTGTAATGCATGCTACCATAGATAACTGGAACAGTCCTAATATTTTTTTTTTCTATGTGGCTCACAGTTATCCATGTGTGCAAAATGAACATGGAGAATAATTATCGCAATGTGTATTTCTGGGTGGTACCACTTTTCACGAAGTGTTTTGGATTTTTATTTTACCTGTTTGTTTAAACATTACTTTACTTTGTTCCTTTTTGGAATCTTGTTCAACATCTTATAGATGTTAAATGTTAACATTGTTTTCTTAAAAGGAATCCTCTACCTCCACAGTGCTAAGCAAAATCTATAGTCCCTCATGTTTAGCATTTTGAAGAATCCAAAGCAAATAGTCACTTGAGGCATAAATATATACCTGTAAAATGTCATACATGGTTACAATGAGCCCTAAACATTTGGATTATTTTTCGCAGCAGATAACAATGTGCATGACTATGGACTTGACCCACATGAACAAGTTTCCAGACTAGGAGAGGGTCTTCCTTGCCTTCACTGGTTTGGTTTTTCTTTGCTCTTCCTTGTTTCCTCCATTTCCACCCTCAGCTGCTAAGTGAGCATACCTTGATTATGCATTTGTGTACTGTGCAACTCAAGTTCTACTCTTTGACCTTCTGACTCAATTTCCCTAACTGTGGCCCAGGCACTGGATTAAAAAAAAGCAGCAACTATCCAATAAGACACTAAAATTAACAACTATAGCACAGAGGCTTTTTTCCAAAGTGTAAAATTTCCATTTTTTTCTTCATGCCACAATTATTTGGGAAGTAAAGTGTCTTAGCAACTCTTCTCTTGTTGCTGGGACAGACACCTGACACTCAAAATGAAGGAAGGAAATGTTTATTAGCTCACAGATACTTGAGGTTTCAGTCCATATTTGGCTGGCCCAAGGCTGAGTGGAACAGAGCAGAGAACATCCAGTTCATGGCAGTGGAACAGCCACAATTGGGACAGAGACAACGGATCAACCAGGGTAGCAGATAGCAACAGCATTTGTCTGTCTCTCTGTATGTCTTTATATTACATTCAGGCTTTCTGCTTCAGCCTGTATGCCTTAGGCCACATCCATAATCTCAGCTGTACTCAGACCAATAACCCCATCAGTACTAAAACACATAATCCCAGTGGATCATGAGTCAAGTCTCAAACTCTAGAAGCCCCTGCCCCATGATCGCATCAGGCTTTGGGGGCACAACTAGACATAAACCATCACATAAAGCATGGCATGCTAAGAGTTCTGGGCATGCACTAAGTGTTCTATCAATGTATATTCAATCTGAACCTACTGGAAATACACTTCCAAAACAGCCAGCCCACCCAACAGAGAATCTGAGCAAAGATCTATTCACATTTATCTTCTATACCACTGTTCTCAACACCAGGTCTGTACATCCGGTTGTCCAGACGAGTCCCGCTGTGTGTCGTATGAGGACTTCAAATACCCTCGGCCTGAGCCTGAACTCAGTGTTGCCTTCCTCCAAACTGTCTGTCTTCAGTTCTATACTTAGGAAGTGAAAGACGCCATCAGCCAATCAGCTGCTTAACTTATCTCCTAACTTCCCCTACATCCATTCAGTCAGAACCATGTTAGCTCTGCATTTGACATGTCTCTTTAGCCCACCTTCTGCCTCTTCTCCTCCCTTCTGCATCACCAGCATCACTGGATTAACATGTATGCTTAGTCATCCCGTACAGCTGCAGTCCTAGGAGGTCTCAGCATTGGTTGTACTTTACGATCATCCAAGGGAAGTTTGCAAATGCCCTGTGCTTGACATTACCTTCACATACTGGAGCCGAATGCTTTGAGGTGGCTCAACACATATGTTTGAAACAACAACAAACCTCTGTTTTCTAATATGTGGCCAGGGTCCATAATATCTTCACATGGATAATTTATATCACTGTATGAAATTCCAACTGAAACCTTTCAGTGGCTTACCATGATCTGTACAATGAAGTCCAAACTCCCTTACGAGGTGTCAGTGGTACTTGCAGAGCTTGCTTTCATCATTTTTCTGCTCTGACCCTCAAAGTTTCCATTTGGCTTTCTACGCCATGGGATTTCTCCCATTTCCTCTCCTCTCATGACCTTTTATCTTTACCCCTTTCTGCCAGTATTAATTGTTCTATACCTTGTGTTGTCTTCCAGGATCCCCACAAAATATTGTTTACCCTTTGTTCTAGCCTAGTAAAAAATCCCTTAAGTGTATATTTCCTTACACCTCTCTAGCCTACCTGGACCACAGTCTCTTTGACATTGGGGAAAATGTCATATCCCTTATATACCTCTAACCCCTGGGCTAGGTCACTGTTATGTATCTAGAGAGCAATAAATCAATCAAGCCAATTGGCCAGTGCATGCTTTGTTTCTACAAACCTATAAATGTAGAATTAACATAATCTAAACTATTTATTAAATCTGCTCTTGATATTATGAAACTTAGTCCAACATAAACTCACTACCTAGTTTTCAAGAGAAAATGATGGTTTCTTCAGTTCTTTTGTTATGATCCCAGGGATACAGAGTCTGAAATGACTGAATGTGTGCTTCGTACTGATAAACACAGAAGAGCTGTTCACAAAGTCTGTTGTTACGTTTGCAGGTTTGCACTCTTTATTGTTGCAGCCCCAATTCCTTTTTTTTCAGGGTGAATTTGGGCTGCTACATTGCATACACTATGCAAGGTTTTTAGAGAAAGATCGATTAAGTGCCCCCCTTTGGTGTAGGGAAGTTTTCAGTCTGGCTCCTATGGCTTTAGTGACTCTGGCCTTTACTGTCTTAGCACATCATTTCCAGGAAAGTGCTTAGTTAAAACAAATACCTACCTATTTAAATACCCAGTACCAATCAATTGACTGATAATATATAGCCCATCAAATTGCCAGTTTGCCCCTTTCCTAATCATCAATTTCATGTTTACATAATTCATATTTAATGATGATTCTTGAAGTGAACCATTATATATATGTATATGCATATATATGTATATATATATGTACATTATATACATATATATCTGAAATACATATAGGCTCCTAAGTACATAATTTTAAACATTTTTATATATACCACACCTCATTTTGCAGTGGGGTTGACCTAAGTAAAAAGAAGGCACAAACTTAAAAATAAATTGAGAAATATTTCTCAGGTTATAATGGTTTCAAGCTTTTAGAAGATATTGGCAGAAAGAGGGATAGATGTTTCTAGAATCATCAGAAGGAGGAAAAAACACCTGGCAGATAGCATCTGGAATTTTGCTGTGAGGTTGGTTGCCCAAATGTTACAGTATAAACGTATGCCATGCGATTTGATGAATATTTTCTAGAGAGAAAAAGATCTTTTGACTGCTTATTCAGTATTTTGTTAATATTTTGTATTAAAAATCTAAATAAGTTTCATCAACAGTATCCATCTGCTGTTTCTAGAACTGCATCATCAAAGAACAAGTTGTAACACTACCCCTGCTACATTGGTATGGCAAACTAGGGCCTGGGATTATTTCAGTTTAAGGAGGAAAATAGTAGGGAGGCAAACAGACTAAAAACGTTGCTAGATATTCAAGTATAAAAGTCACTAGGGCTGGCCAGTGTAGGAAATAAAATGAATTGTGTGGTTTGATAGCTAGAAGCCTGAAATCGCAGTCCTTACAAGGCTGAGGCTGGTGTATCTCTGTGAGTTCAAGGCTAGCCTGGGCTCCAATGTTGAGATCCTGTCTCAGCAACAACAGAAATTAAGTGAATAATAAAATCAGTCCAAAATATAAAGCTTGCTGTTTGCATCCTATGCTGATTTGGAATTTGAATGGGGGTAATGAAATAACCTATAACCTGATTTCAGTATCAAGTGCATTATTAAGGTGAATGTAGAATTAGAAGGAGGGCTAAGATATGCTGTTGCTTCACTCTGTGATCAAATAAATGGCAGTTCCTACCTTTGTTCCATCTGCAGCAGAATGGAGAGACAGATAGTGCAAGCCCATTTGGCCAGAGCTGATTTCCCGAGATCGAGCCAAAGACTGTGGCAAAATCTAGTAGTGCAGCCACAGTGTTTAATAGGGCTTCATATGCTCTGTGTACTAAATGGGAAAGAGTTGTTTTATTATATATAAAATTCTATGTGTGCTGAAAGCCAGTCATGCTAAACTAATTTCAATGCTGTAAACATCTCTCTAAAAAAGAGTTTTAGGAGCCTGTTACTAGACCCTTTTATCAGGGGAGTGCTAAGGATATAATATGTCTGGTTTTCTCCATGGCAATATTTAGTTATTTAACAAATATTTATCAAATGGTTACTATCAGTTCCTCTGGGCTAGGTACTCCTTTTAGGCCATGGAAGATACAGCAGTGGACAACAGAAGAAAACAAAATGTGTGTTTCTTGGAGCTGGAATTCTAGTGGGAGAGAGATAAACCAAAATGAATGGCAATGCAGTTCATTGATGCTAGAACACGGGTCTAGAGGCTAATAGAAGGGCCTGCGATGCGTTGACCAATTTTACTTAGTATATGATGTGTAATAGACCCCTCACAGAGAGGGTGACAGTGACTGGAGAATGCAAGGTGGAAAGGGACAGAGCTTCACAGCTGTCTGGTTAGAGCATGCTAAGTGGAGGGAGCAGCCAATGCCCAAGTGCTGCAGTATAAAAGTTGGGGCCTGAAAAAATGCAGGAGGCCAGCAGCCCAGAGCTGGTGTGCCCAGGGGAGGGGACAGTGCTCAGGGAATGTGGTTCAGTGATAGTGAAGACCTTTGAGTTTCTGGGAAGCAGGGCGAGATGTCAAGGTGTCTGACAGCGTCTTAGAGAAATGGAAACCAGGTAGAGGTATAGTTAAGTGTGCCCCGGGCTCGTGGAGACACCACATTCACAGTGACAATTATAGTACTCAGGTAATAAAAAAGTGGGAAGAGGAGTGCATGGAGCTGTGCATTGAGCTGTGCCATCATGCAGAATTCCTTGCACTTGGGTGAATAATTATGGTGATATTAATGATAGCTTATACCTAAGCAGCACTTACTGCAAGTCAAGCACTATCCAACTGCTCTTGTTCTGTTCATGTGTGTAATTGTCACCATGGCTTTGCGAGTATGCACCATTAATAATCATCACCACATCAATTCAGCTACAGAGGGGATATGGGTGTATGTTCCCCACATGAGTTGGTCATCCTACTGTGCTGCAGGTTCTGGGGGCCTTGTACCTGTAGAGTGGAGGTCACATTTCCTCAGGGCTCTCATCTTCATCTCTTCAGTGAATTACTCTTTCCTTTGGTTTCCCAGGATGGCATTTGGCCTTCTCTTGTACCTAAGCTCTTATAAAATAATGACTGCGTGAGTGCCAAGAATATACACCAGTACTAAGTTGTGAAGTGACCATAACACAAAAGTAATTTTTAGATTATAATACTCCACGAAGATATGAAACAAAATCATTGCTATAAAACTGTAGGATCCTTGAAATTTGTTATTTCATGCCAGTTTGAGAAACACCAAGTTATACAACTTGTACGTTTCACATAAAGATGCTACTATTTCTTCAAGGGAGATAAAATATTTCATGGTGCTTCAGAGAACAGACTGAAAAAAAAAGAGGCAGAGTCTGCAGAATCACAGATCTGGATTTAAATTCTGGCTCTGCATCCTAGATTGGTCTCTGTTATTTTCTCATTAGTCTGAGATTCCTAAAATATTTCTAATTGGCACCGGTTGAACTGTAATCACAAAACTCAACAAGGCAGTGCACAGTTGTAGGTGGTCAGTCAGTCGGTTTAAAACACATATATTGCCGGGTGTGGTGGTGCATGCCTATAATCCCAGCACTTGGGAGGCTGAGGCAGGAGGATCCGTGTGAGTTTGAGACCAGCCTGGGCTACAAAAGTGAGCTCAAGGGCAGCCTGAACTGCATAACAAGACCCTGTCTCAAAAAGACAAAAAAAAAAACGCACATATATTTATATTTACTTTTCAGCTGTTGTTAATCAAAGTTTAAACTCGTACTTTAACATATTCATTTGGAACAGCAGGACTCTGAGAAATATGACAGTGGATCTTAGTTTAGGAAATAGCATAGTAGATAAAGATGGCTAGCCTTAGGAAGACTGGGTCTCCAAGTCGGACCTGCAAGGTTAAAAAAAGTGTTTAGTCACCCCCAGAGTAAGTGGAGACGGAACAGGTGAAGTTCCAACATGTTGTGGTATAAAATGGCCCTTGTATGAGACCTTACCTCATTTGAAGATGCAATAACAAAGCATAAGATCTAGGAAAACAATTCATCTAAATAGGACTGAGATAGAACATGACTTGCAGGCAGGCCACTCACATTCCAATGTGAATGGGATCCCTAGTGTATTTTACACAGTGCAGATGGTAATTCTGTACGATGGGGGTGGGGCTTAGTGTTTCCTTTTTAATATTCAAGCTCCTAACCAGGCCATTCTGCTGATTTGTGAACTAGAGTACTTTGAGTAGTATTGAATTAGAACCTTGCTTTTCATATTTGGGCACTTATCTGAGTTATCTGGAAAGATTTCTTTAAAAAAGTACTGATGCCTGATGCCTGGCCTCACCTGTTGAGATTCTGATTCAGTTGCTTGGAGTCTAATTCAAGCATTAGGATTTGAGAGGCTCTCAGGGTAGTTTGTGCTACACAGCCAAATATGAGAAGTACAGCATTAGCGAAATCACTCAGGCATTTGTGAATTGAAGGGTGGCAGAAAATATAGAAATCATACTGTATGATAACAAATGAAGAAAAAATAACCTGGATTATTATTATACATATTAGACAGGGTCTCACTGTGTATTCTAGGCTTGCCTCGAACTGATGGCAATCTTTCTACTTCAACTTCCTGAATGCTGAGATTCCAGGTATGTGCCATCATACCTGACTCCAGGGAAGAGTAGAATGAATTGGAGTGTTGTACAGCACGATGTGTATAGAAAGACCAAAACATCAGTGAAGTTGATTTAGGTCTTTGGTGTAGAGCAAGGCAATGCTTTTGCCCCATGAATTGAGCTGCCCAACAGTGGAACAATTGCCCACTCAGTGCCATGAGCTCGCCACCATCCGACTATGTATTCGGAGACCAAGCTGTAGCCTGCTGGCTGCAGTCCAAAAATGTCCACTACAAAGAATAAAAGCTTGGGCTATTTGACCTATAAATACCTGCCTGAGAGCCAGGGTTCTCAGTGACCCTTGCCTGGGCCTTGATGTGCGCCCTCATCATGACTGGTTTTAACCCTGGTAGGTACTTTATTCTTCAGAAGTTCTAGCAACCAGAGAATAGATATAGCCAATGAGACCTCATTATCTGACTAGGGCTTTAATTATAAGATGACTTTCTTTCCTTTTAAATTTGAATAGTACATCATTTTTATGCAGCTGATTAAATAATAAACCTACCTTCTCACCCTTATTTGTGATTGCATTCATAAGCCATGAATAATTAGAAATAATATTTGAAACAAAGGCCTTCTGGGCTTATCTCATGAAAAAAATAATTAAACCATAATGAAATTTCATAAGAATAATCAGCTTTCTTACCCCCACTCTCAAAGACCACACATTTACGCACATACAGACATGTGCAAACTGTGTGTGTGTGTGTGTGTGTGTGTGTGTGCTCCCACACACATTATATTTAGTATTTCTGAAAAGCAGAACTGGTACTGGTCACTTGTTCTTCCTTGAGTCTCAAACAATGTGTGTGCATATGTTTGTGTGTGGGAGGTGTCTTTGGATTATTCTATGTATGTCTATTAGATTCATATTCATTTAGGCATTGAGCAGGTGGTCAAATCTCAGACTTCTCAACAGAGGCAATGTAGGAAAAAGAAAAATGGATTGGAAGGTCAGAGAGAACTGGGGTGAATGCTGCCTGGAGGTACCATTCTTCAGCTCCTCGTGATCCTGGGCAAATAGCTTTAATTGAGATAAACCTCTCCATCTAGGGCCGTGGCCATGGTCAATGTGCTAGCACCCAGGAAGTTTTAGTGCAATGCTGAGCACATGTGGGGGGCAGCACAGGGCAGCTGTTATTGACATCCTGACAATATGATTTACAATGCCCTGACTCCCAGGAGTCCCATCCATATATGCGCAAGTGGAGATGGTGCAGAACAGGCAGCTACCCTGCCCTAGCAGACCACTGTGCTGATTCAGACCACCAGAAAAGCGATTGAGCTTATGTTTAGATATGGAGAACTAACGAATACTGGGATCTAGAGTCTCCTGCATTCAGTGCCTGCCCCCTTCCAATTTCTACAGCTGTTGGTAGTGAAAATGATTCCAACAGTGTCCTCAGCCAGCATTACTATATACTATGCACAGAAAGGTGTAGGATCCCAAGCCTTCCCTTGTGTGCATTTATGCAGTCCAAAGTACAAACTGAATTTCTTTTGCAAGTTTTCAGTAAACTTACTGATGTCAGACCTTGGCCCAAAGTGGGTTAATGGTAATGTAGCCACTTATGGTTGACGTACACAGTTTTATCTGAGTGTTCATCTCAGTAAAGTTACTGCCTTAATCCAGCACTTTAATCCACTGAGTGATCTGACCAGCTCCTAAATCATTCTCATTTCTTTTTTTTTTTTTTTTTTTTTTTTTTTTTTTTTTTTTTTTTTTTTTTTTGTGGGACCAGGGTTCGAACTCACGACTTTGCACTTGCCCAGCAGGCACTTGTGCCTCGGAGCTATCTCCCCAGCCCCCATTCTTATTTCTGAAACTCAGCTCTATGCATTTTGGGCAAAGAATCATGGCTCTGCTATTGTAAATACAATACTGTCTCTCTTTATGAGTATGTCTGTTTGTGAACAGTTCAGTTCATGAACAAAAGCATTCCACAGAATTTTGCTTCTGTTCCCAAACTCATTATCAGGTAAGGAATAGGACTGTAGTCATCTTCCCCAGAGTCTTGGAATGCATTGTTTGTAAATGAAGATATTTATAAATGTATCCATATCTAAAGTACTTTTACATTAGTTAACCATTTGCAACCAGAACTTCACATGAAGCTCACCATGCAAAGGTGTGATTTAGCAAAGGATTTTTGGAACACAACCCTTCTCTCCAAGTTAGTTTCTGCTTCTAAAACCCAAGGCAGAGAAATTGTCAGAAACCTGCATTCTGTGATATGCTAGTGTTATCTAGGGGACACTCTTGTTAGGATATGAGGCCAAGGCCAAGGCCAAGGCAACCTAGGTGGAGAACAGCTGTAAATAACACAGTGCAGTTTCCACAATGAAAGTTAAATGAGGCACTTGGGAAATATGGGAAGTGCAGGTTCCTTTCCCAGCTCCTTGAAGCACTTGGATAGCTCCCTTCCTCCTTTGCAGTTAGGGTTAGAGAAGATGCTCCTTGGTGCACAGGTGCAGGCAGCTTTGATGCTGGCCTTTTGCACTCATTGGCTACAGTTTTCCTTCAGCAAATCAACAGCTGGACTTGGGGATCTTCTAGCGCTTCACCTTGAACCAAGCACTGGGCAAGCTTGCTGCTGTGGCTTGTAGCACCCCGCTCGCTGCTTTTCTTTAAATGTACATTTGCAGGTTTAAAGGAAAATGTTGATTTGAAGAAGAAGCAGAACCTTTGCAGAAGGATGCAAAACACGGAGAAGGGGGCAATGCAGGAAACACAGCATCTCCCTGAAGCTTCATCAGTCCCGGAAACACAGAGGTGAGGAAGTGTTTTCTCACTGCTGCTTGCATTGCCCACGAAAATAATGGGATACGTTGTTGTTGTTTTTCTTATTTCTACACGGCAATTTGGCACTTCTTGCTTTGTATTTCAGATGACAGAATGGAGGAAACTTAAAGACTTTCAAGAAAGTAAAACAAAATCAGAGTGAAAATTGAATGTGATCTCTTGTGGTGCCCACACAAAAACCAATATCCCTTTTCTAATGTTTTAAAGCAACAACAACAAAGAGCCCACTTGTAATCAGTCCTGTCTTGGTACCAGGCTGGATGAGTGGCACTTAAGTAGTGCACACCAAACAGCACCTTCTGCCAAGGCAGATTTATTGGTTTGTAATTTGCATACCTTACAGCTTACCTGCTTAAAATACACAAATCAGTGATTTTTAGTGTACTAATATTATACATAGTAATCACCACAATCCATTTTGAAACACTTGATTTTACCCCTAAGAAACTTCACATGGAGGGGGCCGGCGAGATGGCTCAGCGGTTAGGCAAGTGCAGGGACAGTGGTTCAATCCCTGGCACCACATGCTGAACCCGCCCCACCCCCAGGGCAGGCTGAGCTGGGCATAACATAAATAAATAAATAGATAGATAGATAGATAGATAGATAGATAGATAGATAGATAGATAGATGGTTCGGAAAAAAAAAAAAAGAAACTTCACATGCAGTACCAGCCCTGGTACAAATATTTCACATCATATGAGCTTTAGTGTCTAGGTTTTCACTTAGTGACATATTCTCAAGGCTCATCCCCATGGTACCATGAATCCAAACTTCATTGTCCTTTTCAGCTCACTAACGTTTCACTCTATGGCTAGACCTTGATTGGTTTTTCCATCCATTGAAAGGTATTTGGGTGGTTTTCAGTGTAAAGCTATCAATAATGCTGCTGTAAACATTTTCCTATAAAGTTCTTTTGGTAAGTATGTTTGTAGTTCTCTTGGGCACTATAAAAGGATTTTCAAGATAGGCTTATGATGGTTACCTGCATAGTCAGGGGTGGAAACACATAAAAAGGCCTTTTGTGTGCCACAGAGCCAGAGGATCTAGCTGAAAGTCAAAGGCCTGACACTGCCTGCAGTACCCAGTGTGAATCTATAGCAGGAAGCCTGTAAATGGTCATCCAGAGGTCATGGTGGAGCAGAAGTGAGCCTTCCTTACCTTTTTTATTCCATCCAGGCCACTAGTCTGTTGGTTGGCTTCACCCACACCCAGGTAGGGGCTTTCAGCTTCAGTACTTGAGTCATGCAGTCAGATCATTTCTTTTTTGAGCTGATGCAACAGGTGGCTATCGGAGGTATATAACTGGAAGTGGAAGAGGCTCTACTTTTATTATTGCCATTTTATAGGTGAGGGAACTGAACCACTGAAGATATAAGAGATGGAGGAAAGATGCCTCAGAAAGACAGGAGGAGGCCCACATTTAGCCTCTAGTTTAGGAAAGCAATGCATTAAGTGACAGTGCTCCAAGTGAGTGAACAGGATGGCCTTAGAGTTACCTGAGAACTATACAAATTTTGGCTGCCACCTTCATGACTCTGTGTCCTTGAACAAATTAGTTGATATCTATTAGCTTCAGTTTCTCTTCTGTAAAATGGCAGTACAAACAATAGTGGTTACATCGTGGATCAAAGTTTTTGTAAGAATTGATGGAGATATCATATATAGAGTACTGAACTTAAGACATGCCAGGGAGTTTAGCTTCTATCATTTTTGTACCCTTGCCTGCAGCATTGAGCGGAGTACTGGCAAAGCTTATGTTCAGGGTATATCAACAATGAGCTCTGCGATGTACCAGGTGTCATTGAGTCCCAAAAAAAGGGTTAGAGTCTTCCAAGAGAATTGTAGGAACTCAAGTGACTGCCTTCTAAACTTGGAGACTGACATTTGGAAATCGACATATATGAGTCAGAGTCATGCTGACCTGGTGCAGACCAGCCCACGACTGAATTGTCTGAAACATCCCACTCCAGATGGACTGCATGGGTGTGCACAGGCCCAGAACTCCAGCTCTGTATTCATGGAGGGCTTTCCTCCTAGCCCACCCTTTTTGGAGTTCAGGCCTTGGTAAGGTTCCCTGTCCATGTTTGATCTAAATGAGATTGTGCATAGCACAATGACTAAACGGAGGGACTTTGACACCACACTGGCTGTGTCTAATCACATTCCAACATGAAAGCTGCAGGAGGAGGCACAAGTACCTTAACTTTTCTATACCCCCATTTTCCCATCTGTGAACTGGATATAATAATAGCCCTTGTCTCACAGGGCAGAGTAGAGTGTGGAGTAGAGAGCTCACCCACATAACTCACAAGGAACGTCTTCAAGGTCACTCTTGGTGATGTTTCTGTCATTTCTACTGTCCTGCAAACTTGTACCTGCAAGTCTATCTAAATTCTATTATCCTAGAGAAACGAGGCTCCAGGTGGTGTCTTCTCACTCTTATTGCTGCTGCTGTGTAACAAGTGGCCCCAAAGCTTAGTGACCTAAAATGACAACCATTTTATCACCCTCACAGATTTTTGGCAATCAAGGTTTCAGGTGACTATTTTGGGTTTTGTGCCACCAGCTGTCACTAAGTGATGTTCAGTGTGTACATGGGCTGGTCTGGGGAATTGAACATACCTCTAGTCATATAGCTCTCAGCTATAGGATAAGAGAATCCTATAGGATGTGAGAATCCCTTAATTATCGCAGAAAAGCAGATGCAGGAGAGTTAGACCTCTTGCATGGCTGTCCAGTGCTCCCACTGGGAATGCCTCTGGATAGGCAGAAGCTGTATAACCTTTCCTTAAAAGTCTTGCAGCAAGGCTTCTGCCACTGAATCGTTAAGGAATAACAACCCTGAGGTTTGTAGTTGAATTCAGAGCCAATGGGCAGCAAAGCTTATATTTGGAATGCAAATTTCCTCTTGTCTTGGGGGAAAATGGACTATGTAAAGAGATGTCACGTTGGCATCATATAAAGCTAACTACCCACGACAGTTTTCACTAAAATTATTCATTTGGCTTCTTCCTGTGGTCACTTTCTTTCAAATAAATACAGTTGCCAGTTCCACTGCATGTGATAGAACTTTAAGTGAAGAAAAGGAGAAAAAAAGGAATTCTTTTTACTCAAAGACAATCAGGTTTCTACTTGCCTCCAGAGAGCTCATGCTTTTCATTTGAAAGGAAAAAGCAAAAGGGAGAAAAACACTGACACAAACTTGAGGAAGCAGCAGTTGGGAACGGGTAAGATACAGTATTGTGCATAGAGGTCAAAGGGGTTTCTTGAAATGCAAAAATATACAAGATGTTATGCTAGAATGTACCTATATTGTACTTGAAATTTAAGGATGCTATCAAAAAATCACATGTGAAGTAGGTTTACTTTTGTTGTCTTCACATTGAGCCTGCTCTCATACAGTAATTAGAAAGACTATTGAATCATTGAATCATTGTTTGAAGAGATCAATGATTTTTTATGACTGATGTTCTATATTGTACAGTCTTCAGAAAGCATTATGCTTGTGAATGAAGCAAGACCAAGAACTAGTGAAATTCAAGCATGTGCTGCTTGCTTGCTTTCATTCCGATGACCTTGTTAGATAATAAGGAAAATGATAATTTGTATCATCTGTTCAGGTTGTTTTCAGTGTTTTTGATTATGAATAAAAGCTTGATCAAGCCCTCAAAAAGAAAATACAGAGCTAGGGATATAGCTCTGCAGCACAGTGCCTGCCTGGTAAGTGTGAGGTTGTGAGTTTGATTCCGGGTAATAGAAAGAAAAAGGAAATAGATTTAAGGTAGTTTGTTCTCTTAGGTGAGAGTTCAAGAGAGACCCTTAGGGATGCAGATTCTGGTCATATTTACTAGGTGTCTTTTCTGTTCCTGCTGCTAGCCTAGGTAATTTCACTTCATGTTTTCATAATTAATCTTCCAAATGTACAGATCTGGGTCAGTGTTCTTAGATCTGGATACATAGTCAACACCACTGAGGACCTGCCCTTTGGTGAGAGAGTGTCCTCTTTGGGATCTCGGACATACTCATCTCTGCCTCTTTCGCTGCATCCTAGCTCCATCTTTCATTGCGCCAGGATTCCTGCTTCTTCCCTCTCTTCTGTTGTCTTCAGTTGCTGGTTTCAGATCTGAGGCTTCTTGTACACCAAAGGCTTTTCTCACCTTGCAGAGGTCCTTCAA
The DNA here is from genome assembly GCA_004027025.1 of Myocastor coypus. Lineage (NCBI taxonomy): Eukaryota > Metazoa > Chordata > Mammalia > Rodentia > Myocastoridae > Myocastor > Myocastor coypus. The sequence goes on along the minus strand of PVJA010023733.1, from coordinate 1,098 downwards.
GTGTCAGCTGAAGTGATCTGTCCTGAAGAGCTCTTCCTTGCTTTCTCAGCTAAAATTGGCCCTACACTTTAGCTGCTTTCCCGGAGCCCATGCTCTACAGTCCTTCCTTGTCACTTCCAGAGTCTTAATTATTAAAGCACCTGCGCAACTCCCTGGTAGTGGGCAGTTTGTTTCCTCCATGAGCACTAAAGCTCCAGCAGGCTGTGGGCCTTATCTACCTTGTGCTTCCTCACGGCTCCATTGCCTATCATGTAGTAGGTGCTTAATACACATTAACTGACAGAATGATCCAGAGAAAATTATTGACTTGTCTTTGTTCATACTGTTGGCATCTGCAAAAGGGAAGCACAATTAATAAATCATGACTCAGGCATTTCTTTGTATTCCTGAAAATGAGCTGATAATTTAAAGATTTGTTTCTGACCAGTCTAAAAGATACAGGCATGAGAAATTGAAATAATCTACTATTTATATATTAATTAATTAATTAATTAATTAATGTATTTATTTATTGAATTTATTTATTCATTTGTGTATTAGGTACAGGGTCTCATTACCCAGATCAGACTCATGGTGATGCTCCTGTTTGCAGGCTTTGCAGCATTGGGGTTACAGGTGCGCGCCACCATGTCTGGACTTTGTTGCCCACTCAGCTCACACTGGGATCAGGGCCAGCAGGACTTATGGGACAGGGGATTAAACCCTAGTCCTGGTGCTTGCTAGAGCAAGAGCTTTGTCTGCTGAGCTATCTCGCCAGCCCCAGTCTATTATTTTTTAAAGACAATAAAAATAATTTTAAAACATTAGAAACAATACAGAAGTTCATTAACCAAAATGATATGAATTCAACAATGGTTGGTTCTGTTGCACATTGTTGACTTAAAATTAGTTGCTCAGATTACCAGATCTAACCATGCGAAATTCATCAAAAAGTTAAAAAAGAAAGAAAAAGTAAAGCATTAGGTGCTCCCATCAATAGACCAATAGAAATCAGCAACGCAGTAAACTAACCTATCCTATGTCTACACATATACATTTGTTGCCTTTCTTTCTTTCTTTTTTTTTTTTTTTTTTTTTTTTTTTTTTTTTTTTTTTTTT
>PVJA010023732.1:6978-32702 GCA_004027025.1 Myocastor coypus | reverse complement strand
CCATTTCTTTCATCATTATTCACTGTGAGAAGTTCAAGTGATACAGGTAGAGTTATTGTTCTCTATATGACCTGCTTTATAAAACTCAAAAAGGTCAGCAACATACAAGTCCACTATATGCCCAAATTTCTGATAAAAGAAAAATGAAACCTAGATTATACAACTGAAATTAATGGTCTTTCCGTTAAAAAGCTATCCATTTGTCTATCCCTAGAAGTTGTTTCACTGAAAAGGCACACCAGTACTAGCGAGTAGAAAAGTATGTCTAGAAACAATTACTTTTTTAAGTATTCTTTAAGGACTGGGGAGATAGCTCCATGGCACAAGTGCCTGCCAGGCAAGTGCAAGGTTGTGAATTTGAACCCCAGTTTCGCAAAAGAAAAGTGTTCTTCTTTATGCAAGAAAGATTTTACATCTTATATTTTATTAATCTTAAGATATACAGCTGAGGGCCTGGCGGGATGGCTCAGTGGTCTAAAGCGCCTGCTTGAGAAAGCTTGGGCAGCTTCAGAGACCTCAGTTCAATCCCGGGCACCACATGCTGCACCAGCCCTGCCCTCGGGGCAGGCTGAGTCAGCCATAGAAATGAGTGAACAAACAAAGGTTCTGAAACAAGAAAAATAAATAAATAAATAAATAAATAAATAAATAAATAAATAAATAAAAATTAAAAAAAAGATATACAGCTGATATGCTTTTTGTACTATTCCTATTCCAGCAAAAATGTTAGGACAGAAACCTAATCCACAAATCTGCTATTCTATGCCTGAGAATATGACTGAGATACTCATTACATGAAATGAAGAGTTTAAATTTTGGAAAGGAGAAATGACATTTGAAAATTTTTGTTATTCAGAAACTTATATCAATACCATTAGGCAAGAGTTTAATAGTCTTTTAATACAACTTACTAAGTATAATGTAGACCAAAGCACACCAATTTAAACCAAAGCACACAGATTTATTTACTATGTTTGAAAAAAGTTTGTTGTTTCTCAGAAAAACCCACAGTAACATGAACTTTCAATTATTACATTTTGCTTTAAAACTTACTTTATATATTAACTGTTTGGTTCTTATGTCTTTATGATTGTTTTTTCTTTTTCTTTCTAGCTTTTCTAAATTTTATTTATTTGGTAGAGGTTCTCACTATGTTACTTGGACTCCTGGTGATCCTGCTGTTTCAGCCTCCCCAGCTTTGGGATTACAGGCATGTGCTACCATGCGCTACCTGGTGGCAGGCTGGATTTGTCCTAGGCAGAGCTGGCAGGGCATGTGGTACTGGGGATCAAACCAGTCCTTATGCTTGCCTAGATAAGCACATAGACCACTGAGCTATCTCCACAGCCCTACCATTAGTTTTATTTAATATGTCTAATATATTCTTTCCTGATTAAGAATAATAGACAGGAAACTATCCATTTCTCAGTCTTGTAGTGTATTTTCTCCATGCTTTCAAATGTTTACTCATTTCCCTCAACCTATGCTTGGCATCTTACATTTTTAATCATTTATAGAGGAAATAGTATGTGATTTAATTTGTAAATGTAGATAGCACTTCGGATAGCACAAGTGTTTGCCACAGTTATATGACTTAAGACCCCACAGAGTGGCCTCCCAAACTTCCCGGCATTTACCAAGGATGTCATTTGTGTCCATTCTGGTCTTTCTTATTTCGGCATAGGCCGCTCATCATAACTGTGACGTAAGCACCAATCTTTTCTGAGAACTATGGACATTCAATGTCTCTGTTCCTTTGTCATCCACTTCCTGCCACAGTCCAGTGATCTGCCAACCTTGTAACACTTTACTAAAATTTCCTGTTTGTTACTGACAGTGGGTCTTTCTAGCCTGTGCTGTATCCCCTACTTTTTCTGTGACACTTCTATGTGCTGACTGTCTTTTCATAGAGAATAATGTATTATGAACACTATTTTCTTAAGTCCTCTGCTTTATTTTTTCTATAATATTGCAATTTTAAAAATTTATGAATAATCCTGTGCTCTTTCTGAAAGCAAAGATTACCCATATACTGTGAGACTTTGCTCTTTAATGAATCCACAATCAATATTTCTAGGCAAAATATACCATCAAAGCTCTAGATTGCTATCTTTGTCTTTGAAATAGCTTCCTTTGAATGTCTAGAGTTCTCCAACCTCAGAATGCAAACGTTACTCATTACCTTATTCCAGCTGCAGCACAAACAAAAAACTCACAAGTGTTAATACCTTAAAATGAATAATCTTTTTTTTTTTTTTTTTTTTTGTCTTTTTGAGACAGGGTCTGGCTATGCAGTTCAGGCTGGCCTTGAGCTCACTTTTGTAGCCCAGGCTGGTCTTGAACTCGCACCAATCCTCCTGCCTCAGCCTCCCAAGTGCTGGGATTACAGGCGTGCGCCACCATGCCCGGCTTTAAAATGAATAATCTTATAAGTCAGTAATGTCCCAAAATTTCTGATGTTAATTCTCGTGCTATTTATTATTTTATTTGTGCTATGCTTATTACCCAAGATTTTTTATGTTATCCATTTAAGACACTGCTAAAGCTGTCTTCCACCCCTGGATGTTACTTTTCACTGCATGTGTGAGCCTCCTGTTATATCTTCCTGATTTCATTATTATACATTTCCCTGACACAAATTCTTTTTTCAATTAATGCAAATTTGACTTACTCAGATTTAAAGCTTCAGCAGCTTTCCAGTGAATACAAGATAAAGTCAGAACACTGCAAACACAAGGAGTCCTTCACATCTTGCTCCTTCCTGTAACTTGGCCATTGTTTTTTTGTTTGTTTTTCGATTTTTTTTTCACCAGTTTCCCATAAAATCTGATATTCTTCATGGCTTTCCATTTTGTTCCATGTATTAGAACCAACTTTTGTTTGTTTGTTTGTTTGTTTTTTCTGTTCTACTGTATTTACCTTGAAAAACTCAGGTTAAATTTAATATATTATTTGGAACTTGGAAGATATTTTAAAGTCACACACACACACACACACACACACACACACACACACACAAACAGAATGTGCAGAGTGCGTTCTTATGTGGGCAATCTTTTTCCTTATGTATCTATTCATCTGTATACTTTATACTCTACCACTTAGGGATTGAATTACTTGAGGATATGAAAGAAGTTAATTATGTGTGTCAATCTTCAATGTATGGCACTCAAACTATTTCAATACCTGGAAATACTTTTAAAAGGAAGTTGTTTGGAAAATATACATGTGATCCAAATTTTAGAAGGCCGTAAATGTTGGACTAAAAAAAATTGCCATTTATTCTGCCAACATTTATATTCTACCCATATTTTTTCACAGATTTTTAAAAAGGTATGATGTTTAATATGTAACTGTTTTTTTACAACATTTACTGTGCTTTAACTAATATTCTGATAATTATTTGCTGTTTAGTTTAATATCAATATTCTCAGATACTTTTCCTGTCTCCCAGTTTGGAATATGGCGGCACAGATTGGTTAGAATTTTAACCAAACTTAAGTGTTGAGGTAAGTTTTTGAGCCAGGTGGGTTGACTCCCTGCCCTGGCCGTCACTGTGGGAAATAGTAAAAAGAATCAGCCTGATTAGCACCATCGGAATAAAATGGGAGAAGTACTGACTGAGGGACCACTGAAGGTGCATTCCATCCAACTGTAGAGCATACAGACATGGAGGAACAGATCTCAACTGGAACATTTGCTGATGTGAGACACACAGGTGGAGGGGCATCCAGAAGAAAGCCCAAAGTGTAGCACCCAATTTTCTCAGAATTCACTGGGAACAAGAGGTCATGCAAGCAAGAGGTAAAGGGAGAGAGGAAACATTTTTGCAGCAGTGAATTCAATATTGTAGTTTTTTAGCAGAAAATTCCAAAAAATAGTGATGTAGAACAGGAGTAATGAGAAGTATGAATTTATATTTATTTATTTATTTATTTATTTATTCATTCATTCATTCATTCATTCATTTATTTATTTAGGTATTTTAGGGAAGGGACTACAGGGTGTTCAGGGTCTTACCTGAACTAGATTGGACTTGAAGTGATCCGCCTGTTTATAGCCTCCCAAAAGCTGGGATTACAGGTGTGTGCCACCACACCCAGTCTCAATTGCCATTTCAGTGGGTCCTGGGGGTGGGGCTAGCATGGGAGGCCCGGGGCTCAAATCCTTGACCCCTGAGCCTGCTTGCAGGTGCTTAGAAGTGTGAATTTAAAAGTGAGAAAGATAGTGGAAACATCAATATAAGCATAATTTTCAAATTGAATTATTTTAAATGATTTATAAAAATTATACTTATGAATGAACTACCATGAAGCCTTATTTATGCATATTGTATAAAATTTAAATCAAGTTAAACATAACTATCCCCTCAGACATTTATGGGTAAACTTGCAATGTCTTTAGCCTTTTGAAATACTGTGAGTTACATTATTGTTGTCTATAGTCATTCCTCTATTCAGTAGCACATCAGAACTTACTGACCTTATCCAACTAGAGCTTAATCATCATTGACCCATCTAGGCTCTCTTAATCTATTCTCGACTTCCACAAAATCAACTTCATAAAATACCATGTATAATTCTACTTCTTTTTGGCCACTTAATTTCACTGAGCATAATAATCTCCAGTTCCATTCTAGGTGCATTCAGTGAAATGTGGTTCATAAACATTATTATGTGTTTTATGCCATGATGTATTCAGGAAAAAAATTGAGAAAGTTCAGAGATCACTTGCTAAACAATATTCATAGTTTGACGCAAAAATATTACCTTTACAGTCTAATTCATCAGAATTGTCTCCACAGTCATTTTCACCATTGCAAAACTTGGCATGCGGAAGGCACCGGCGATTATGGCAGGGCTTAAAACCTCTTCGGCAACTTCTGTTTTCTTATAAATCAAATTAGAAACTCACAATGAAAATCAAAGATAACATTTCATTCACAACGACTTTATGGACCTACAAAATGTTTATGTATTTACAAAACAAGTACACTTCAATATTAAAGCTTCTGATTATAATACTTATCAATGCCTGAAGAATGGCCCATTCAGCAAAGATCTACCATGACTTAATGTTTCATAGTTGAAAATCTCTCCGAGTTACACCTACAATATTGTTTCTTGTACTTTCATCAAATAGTAGAGAAATAAGCATACAATAAACATTTGAATGGCCAGCCAAATTGCTCAGTAGATTAAAGCACTGTTTAGGCAAACATGCGCACCAGGGTTTTCAACCCTGACCCTGATATGCCAGCCCCAACCCTGGCACACACTGAGATAGAAATGGAGATTGGGCATGGTGGAACACTCCTGTAATCCCAGCTCTTGGGAGGCTGTAAACAGGAGGCTCACTATGAGTATGGTCTACATAGTGAGACTCTGTAGACCCTTCCCTAAAAAATATAGAAAAAAAGTTCATTTGGCCTAAAAATTTCTACCTCAGAGTAACAAGGACACTCCTAAAGAACTATTAACTCATTTAATATGCAAATATTTTATGAAAGATAAGTAAAACAGCAGTGAAATATCTATTCTTGAGTACCTATCACTGTGAGCCTAATCCCACAAAATAGAGGATTCATACATGAGAGGCTAAATGACAGTAATTACTACTACCAAAACATGTGGAAGTGCAAATCTAAGAAAGGAAAGACTCGCATCTCTAGTCCACATAGAACGTACACATTCTAAAACTGTGCGTTGCACACAATAAGGCTAACATATAGATAATCATGATAAATTCTATACTATCTATTAATGATTTTACAGAGATAAATTTCCAGCACAAATAGAATAGTGATAAAGATAACTTCTAATTCTCGGCTCCTGAGAGAGAGAGATCATGAGCTGGTGTTTCCAACGGAAACATAGCTGATGAAAGCTTATGCTTGAAGAAGACTATAGATAACTCAGTGGCCTTTACATCTATAGACTTGAGCCTCCATGCTAGTCCTGGAGAGGTAGTGGAATTAAAAGACTTTGACACCAGCCCTGCACACATTATGGATTTAGAGTAGACATGGCTGTCAATAAGGCTATAATATCCACATATCACAGGTATTTCTGATATTGAAAAAAATGGGAGCCTAAAGCATGTTGCTAAAGATGAATTACTAGGAAGTTCAAAGGACATGGTCCACCTTTACTTTTACTTGTGTTTCCTGGATGGAAAAACATGAACAATTTTCAAAAAATCCTATGGTTTTTCAATAGAAAATACAGTACTTTATTTTAGCATCAGCAAAGCCAAGTAAATTGCCTTGCATCTAATGGTAATGAGAGACTCTTGAGGATTGCTAGGCATTTCATAAAGAGACAGAGGAGCCAAACCCATCAAAGTAGCCAGGAATTTCTCTCTGCAATGACACTTACCACAGTAGAGTAGCTTCTCATCTGATTTATCCTTACAATGAGGGGTGCTGTCGCAGGTGAACTGATAGTCAATGCACTCACCATTTCCACACTCAAACTCTGAATAAACGTTGCAAGAGGAGTTTTTAGCTGAAGAAATAAAAATCCAATAGTCTATGTAGTAATAAACATTTTGGGAACCATGACAATTACATTCCTTCTCATCTACAATTTACATTAATGTGAAATTAAATAAAACACAATGATCTGTGGCAGTTCTTTGCAAGAAATTAACAAGGACACTTCATTATTGTTCTTACTCTCCCTATGTAAATGTTTTAGGAGCAGCAAGCTATTTTTCTTTTGTGCCTATCTGTGCATTTTGTTAATTATTTGGTGGCTGTATGAATGAGGAGCTCAAATTTGAATAACTATGCAAAGAGTCACCTTGAAGATAAATTTTTGGAACAAGTTAAATGAGTTTTGTTCATACTGAGAGTGCTTTTATGTTGTCTCATTAGAATCTATTATGTATTCCTTTAAACATTACAACTTTACAGGGAATTGAAGACCTACTTATTAATGCTCAACTTGAATTCTCTATTAAATGGCCATTACTTCCTCCACCTCTATCCTAGGCTACTTCCCCAAGTAACTTCTGATGAAATCGTAGGGCAAATGCTATCATTTACAAATACTGGAATGGCTCAGGTAATTCTCATATTGCTCTTGCTCTACCTGCACATTCAGGTCTTGGGCAGACTGCTCTGCCACAGGGGACCAGGAGGTTCTGTGTATTGATTTGGAGGAACAGAGTTACAATCTAGAAAGCATGTGCACCTGATGCTGTACAAACCCCTTGGCCCTAATACATCATGCTATTTATAAATCTCAGGATTTTCATAAATGTTAATTTGAACTTTGAACTTGGTTTGCAAACAGAGATCAACAATGACAGAATTTAGAATTTTTTTTCATAGAGGTCTTATGTCAAGAATACGAGCATCTAACCTCTCTATATGTTTCTTTTGTGGAAAATTAACTCATTCATATTCTTAGCAATACATTAATAACAAACACTGCAAATCTGTTTCACGGTGTGCTTCCCCCTTCTATGTGCTGACTGCATTGTTGAATGAATAGACTTAGAAATCCAGTCATATGTCTCATGTTATAGGCCAGTACCATTCACTTATCTCTATAGTAGATATAGTTTATTTTTAATTTACAACCCATTTCTGAGCTTTATATCAGGAATATTCAATTAAAAAGCCACTTGCATTATTTGAAATTTCTTGGATTTTATTTATCATCCTTGATTTTAACTAACTCCTAAAACATATGTTCCTATCTATAATTTCTAATTTCACTTTTTCACATCACAACAGTTTCCAAAGATAAAGCTTTTCTTTCTGCAGTTTAAACTTCACTTATCAGTCAAGAGCTAAGATAAAATGTCATTCTAGAGAAAGTAAACGGAATTTAAAACATAAAAATATTATTAAGCTTAAAGGAAAATGATCTCAGAAGGATGCTAGCATTGCTGAATACAATCATGTTGAATTGTGAACTAGGAAAACTTCAGATACTTCACTGCAACTTATTGACATTCCTGACATATTTTGAACATTTTAAGTATAGCTATACATTTTCATTTCCAATGAAAAATTTCTGCGATAGAAAATGCTGCAATGTTATAACAATAATTCCTTTAAGGAAAAATTACTTGCACATTATACATATGCTTGGTTTTACATAATAATAAATGAACATGGAATGAGCACATCTTGTTCAAGCAAGTGTATTCAACTGAAAAAGTCATATTGATTGCTTCCTGCTTCTGTGTACTGAAAATGGTGTTATTCTACTTTTTTCCATCTCATTCCTTTTGAGGGAGCAGTTGGAATCTTTTTATGCACATGTCAAGGACTTCACACAATTATGCTTGATTCTTCTCTTTACACTGTGGAATTAGCAGTAGGGTTAATAAGGTTAACTGAGTGAGGAGAATGGGGCTGCCTACATATTTTAATGGTTATGACAACACATGGTTTTTCTTTCTGGCTTGAGATGTTTATAAATATCCATGAGATACTTTAATGATGCCATTTATGCTTATGGATCACTCTGCATGAATGCATTCAGATGTGCATGCAGTTTCGCTGGACACCATCTTATTTTTCAGGCAGGCTTGCAGAGAGGTCAAGAGCTGCTTTCCAATTTCTCTGCTGGACCATAGGATGTCAACATGAAGGCACAATAGTTACTTCCACATCTCAACATCTCTGAGGAACCCAGTATAATAACTGTTCCATGGGAATATGGAAGTTTTATTTAAAATGAACACTTCTGTCTGATTCATTTTTCTTTTCAACCAAAGAGAAAGACAGGTTATATAACAAGGTGAAATGTATTTTATGTATTGTGCAGAAATGAACCTTTACTTTATACAAATAAACTTCAGTGTTTTGACCAAGGGCACAACTGCCTGTGCTGACCCGTGGTCAGTGAGTGTAACCCATGACTAACACTCCAGGCTTACAGAAGGCATTAGATCCTGACCATTACAGCTGGAACCACCAAAGCAAATGATAGGAGGACCACTACCTGAGCAACCCAGAGAAATGTTATGCCACACAGAATTATGGGAATTTGTGGTTTAAGTCAATAAAATTCACTCTTGACATTTAAAATTCAATGACTAATAGTATCAATTTCTCATTAGTGTTTGGAGAGTCTTAAATAAAATAAATTTTATCACTTATCAAGTGTATGCTTTTGGTTTGTGACACTAATATGCAAAGTGAAGTGTTACATGATAGATGAATGCACAGAACTCTCTGGTAGAAGACTAAAGACAAAGAAAGTGAAACACTTTTTCATGCAACCCTATCCAGTTTGTCTCATTTTCTAAGATGCAAAGAAAAGAGCTAAGAACATAAATGAGGAATAAAATCTGTCACTTTGACACATTTTGGAGCTAACCAATATCCAACTCAATGATTCCCACCGTTCTCTCATGTACATAATCTTAATGTTAACAGGAAATTAAGCTTTTATAAATATTGTTTTCTAAATTTTGATAGCAATATTGGAACACTTCAAACATTATTCATTTTGGAAATGATTTTGGGAACTTAGCTGTTAATAAGTGTGTGCAGTAATGGTACTAATTAAAGACTCCAATGCCTTTGGGAGACATAAAGATCATGCAATGTTGCAATGTTACATTCTTAATTAACAGTTTGGAAATGATTACAAATAAGTTACATGAACCATTCTCTCTCATTTACATATCATGATAGAGTGTAAGTGGTTTTACTGTAAGACTATCCATATATTGTCCGTATTTTGGCTTATTTCAGCTTTAATTAATTTTGCAATTAATTGATTCTCAACATCACAGCTATAAGAGCTCACATGATTACTTTCCACAGGTATTAGGCACAACACCTTCCAGCACACAATCAGAAGGGATCAACCTTCATCACTATGTTGTTTTCCACATAGTGTTATAAAGTTAACAACAGAAAACTAAATGAACTAGACATTACATATAAATCTCTGAAATTATAATACTGGAGGAGAATAAACCTGATAAATACACTAAAATAGCTCAAATGAATGTGCATACCATTTTGAGAAGACATTTCAAAAGATATTGTGATTGTCTTTCTTTACTTACTCACACATCTGTTGTCATCTAGCAATATCCGGTCTCCCCTGCAGGAACAATTCACTCTCCCATCAGGAGTTAAGAGGCAGAGGTCGTGACAACCTCCATTCAGTAATGCACATGGGGAGAGTTCACCTGCAATGAAGAGATTTATTGGTAACATTTTCACTGGAATACCCACTCTATGTTGTACTCATAGTTGAACAGGAACCTATTCAAGGGCCTCAACCACTCTGCCATCTGCAAAAGAAGAACATTCAGGACTTTTGAAAACCCAAAGATTCTAAATAAAATGTAGATTATAAAAGTATATAACATGAAGTTCTACTTTTTTTTTCCCTGTTTGCCAAGGATCTCATAGAAGGAAGTATGGCCCCACTTAAAACCACACAAATATTGCAGTACTTCAGTGAATTTTACAATGACTAAAAACACTTTTCAGGAGATATCACTGTCCTGGTATCTTCTTATGAGGAGAAAGACAGCATAATAAAGTTCTAGAAAAAATTATTTAAAATTCCCTGTTCCTCTGGACACAATTGGAAGAAAGTAAGTGCTACTTAAACATCATAGATAATTTTAATATATGGAATAGTCAAATTCTCAACTCTCTCCCCGAAAACTATGAAAAAGCAAAGTAATCCAATTAATTATGAGTAGACAACACAAGAGGATTTCTGAGATAAACTATATTTAGATTATTTTCTTTTATAACTTACAGGTATTGGTGTCATTGGCCACAGCTATGACTCCGATTGGCTGATGTGGAATATCAGAACGAAGGACTTTTGTGTCCCCTCCAGTGTATTTATTGGAACGCAGGATGGCTCTTCTTCCCCAGTCTGACCAGAAGATGTAATTGTCATAAACTGCCAAACTAAGGAATGTTCCTGGCCCAGATTTAACAATCACCTAGAATAAATTAAAATATATTTTTTATAATAAAGATACAATTATTCATGTATCCAACTCCATTTTTGCTCCAAAAATAAAGAACTGAGCCTCCTAGGATAGACTCAGTAGTACTCACTGGATAAATACATTTCACCCAATGAATTCTCTTTATCTGTTTCAATGTTTACTTAAAATATTTTAATCACTCTTTTTTTTTTTTTTTTTTTTTTTTTTTTAACCATAGCTATCTAAAATATTTGGCACTGAAGTGTTTCAGAATTCTGATTTCTGCTGATGTGGAGATACTTATATAGAGAAAAATAAAGCAGAACAATGTAGTACAAATATAAAGTTCATAAATGCTTTATGGCACATCTTATAGCCTGATAGTGATATCCACACCATTTTTAGTGTGTCTGCATCTTGACTGTGGCATGTTTTATGAAGACAGATGTGGAATTTTCCACTAGAGTATCACACTATTATTCAAAAACCTTTGGATTTTGCACCCTAGTTTGAGCTGCCCAAATAATTATTTTTATTTTATGATTCTGTTAGTTAAAATAACTAGATTCTTTTCAGAGTTAGAACAGAAATCATTGCTTCAAAATTATGAGACTAACATTAACAAAACTTTTATTTTTCAATAAGTAATCACCAGACATGTACCACTTATCAACTTCTCAAAATATACAGCATGTATATGTAGAATAACAAGTTTTAGTTTCTCCCTTTAGTAACATTATAGTATAAATAATTAAAATGAATATACATGTACTTGCTCTAAGAAAAAATTGACAAAGGCCAAACTTCCAGTCAACACAAAATAAATAAAAAGGACGTAGACTTATCTTCCCATAAAAGTAAGAAACTGAACAACTATACTACAGAGGGCTTCTCAATGCTTTCAATGTGGGTTAAGGAAAGGCAGTGGTTGCTGAGTCACAGTGATGCTCTATGTGCATCTCATAGCAGCCCCAGGTAGGACAGGGGAGACCAAACAGAGGCCAGAGGACGGCCCTAGTGAGAGTTATCAGGGATGCGAGTCATGGAAAGACAGTGGGGTTAATGTCACAGGGCAGTGACAGATAGGAGAGAGCCCATCACACAGAAGGGTAAATATCCACAGGAATCCTCCTGGAGATTCATTAGTGCTGAAGAGAATTTGCACGCTGGCTCCTCCAGGGGGGTGAAGGAACCTCACGAACGGATTAGACGGCATAGTTCCAAAGTCCACATAGGTCCAGAAACCGCATCCCCTTACACTACTGTGCTCAACATGTTCCGCTAAAGGGATGTCACGGGGCATGTTCAACCTAATAGGTCAAAGATTACATGAGGCATTACATTAAATACTTATAAACATTACTTCATTAAATCTTTGAAATCATTCAATGAATGAAGAATTATCATCAGCTTCATGCATACATAAAATAGCTGAAGCTATGACAGATTTGAGCACTTGTCAAATGTGACATACCTAGAAAACGTGGGAGCTGGGATTTTATGGAAGCTTTAACTTATATGTACAATGGCAAATATTTTCTAAAGGTTTACCATGGGGCTTGTATTGCTACATATGATTCAGTAATGAACAGGAAGGAAAAGCATCCTTTCTCCTAGATGAGAAAATTCAGGAACAGAAAATTAAAGGAGTTCAGCCAGCGTTGCCAAGTGATGCCCAGTGTTTACACTGCTAACCATCTGGAATTCTCTTTCAATCTGAATCCCTTCTTGCTATACATCACCTTCTTAAAATTTAATACATTCTATGTTTCAAATATTTATGGACTACTAAAATCCATATGGTTTGGAGAAATAGATAAATTGTTGAATATGATAATTGACAAAGTACGTCCCGCCCGCTTCACTTACCAACTCGGTATCAAAGTCTAAATTACTCTGAGGTAATTATCCAGGCCATCTTCCTGACTCCCAAAACACTCCCTGCCTGATGCATTCCAATTAACTGTTAGTTACCTTTTATTATAGCAATTACTTTAATTCTTCCTGATTACATAAGTAAGTTTGCTTCTATAAAGCAATATTTTAGAAATTTAATGTAAACAAAAGTGACTTGAGATTTTGGCTCAAATTCAGAATCTTATTCCCTAAATTTGAAATGGATAGTGATGTTTTATATTTCTAATGAGCCTCTAGATAATGTTCATAGTGGTAACCCACATTTGGGGAGATAAATTATAAATAGGAGAAAAGTGTAAAAAAAGAAATAATCTTAACACATAGATAATATTATTCACTACTTTGCATCCCAATACATTTTTTATTATATTCTTCATAAAAGGATAACATGATGTATGCTCTTGTACTCATTAAAAGTGAGTGGTGACACTGCTGCTACAGCCAATGAAATCCCTGCAGCCCAGGTCTCCCACCAATTGCAGTGTTCCCATAATAGCCCCACTACAAGAGTTACAGGAGGATAATAGCAATGAGAAGTGGAATACAAACCCCCCAACCAAGAGCAAAAATGAAGGGACATGTCCCACTTTATTAAAACCTATTTATTGTTTCCTATTTCCCACTGGGTGCTGCCCTATAATTATAACAGAGTGCATTTGCAATGTACTCTCAAAGGGTGGAACTGTCCTTTCCTTGTCTCACTCTGTGATTGTTCAAATTTGCCCAGAGACTCTGGCCCTGAAGGCTGCCTTAGGTAAGTCCTCTGATCCAGACATAGATAGGTGGGCTGGCCAGTACCAGCTCCAGCACCAGCCATTCAGAGGTGCAGCTCCAGCAGCGCAGGAACCCAAACGCTTGCCATCTGGTCTGGCTGTTCTTAAGGTTGTTTATGAAATATTATTTGAAAACTACAACCTCACAGATTTGTGTCACATTGAATTTGGGACTTTTTCACCTGTCTTTATTATCTAGGCCTTCTCTACCCTTGCTATGTCCACTTTCATCATTTGTTTAATAGGGGAACAGCAGTAGCCTCAGGAAGATAAGAGTATAAGTCCTTCAGCTCCTTGAGTCATGAGAAAAACATTTTATCTTACAGGGAGCAAACATTAACAAGCCATAAAATGGAAAACAAAATGCCTATCTAGATCTATAATATATTAGAAAATGCTACATAATAACATTTTCTTGACAGTCTCTTATATTAGAAAAATATTATCAAAGTAAGTATAGCACACACTGCAGTAAAAGGATGGTTCTCCTCTTTCTCTCTCTCTCTCCTTTCTCTTTCTCCTCTCTCTCACACACAAAGAGAGACCACTGTAAAGCCAGTATCAAGATATATTTTGTCATATGAAAAACTTAAAGACTGCTAATACAAATTGAGTGTGTTTTACTATTTCTCAATTATAGTTTTTAGAAATGTTATTTCCTAAACACTATTTTGTGAGCATAAAAGAGGACATGGAACATTGCTACAGAGTGAATGTGTTTGCTTCATGCCCATCAAATTCTTCACCTCAGTGTCTGCAGCACTTGGACATGGGGTCTTTTGGAGATTTTTATGCATAGATGAAATCATGAAAGTAGAGCCCCATGACCAGAATGTCAGTACCTATCTTTAGGGCTACACAGTCTATGGTAATTGTTACAGCATCTTCAGCTATAACATGGAAGTTTCACTCTTCTCTGTAAGAAGAGAGACACTTGATTTAGACTTGCTTTAAATTTCTATACATATGACACTGGACATAGTGGTACATGACTGAAATCCAAGCACTCAGGAGGCTGAGGTATCACCAAGAGTTGGAAGCCAGCCTGGGCTACATACTGAGTTTAAGACCAAGCTAAACAGCTGAACTGAACTCAACGGCATTGTCAGGCTCTGACTCAAGAACTACATTCCTATAAATGCATATTTTAAAATCAGTATTAAGAAGGACCAATAGCTTGCTATGACTATTTGAAAAGCATAAGTTTGTGGGGCGGAGGGGTATATGTCTACAGTTCCAGATACTCAGAAAGAGGATCACAAATTCAAGACTAATCTGGAAAACTTAGCAACACCTTATCTTAAAACCATGTCCTTTAAAAGAAAATCCTAGTCTATAGGTCCATGACAAAGTATTAGTCCAACAAGAATGGGACTGTACATCTGAGTTCTACTGTAAAACTAATGACCAGGGCCGAGGATATAGCTCAGCAGCATAAGCACCTGCCTGGCAAGTACAAGGTTCAGAGTTCCATCTCCGGTACCAAGATAGGAGATAGATAGACAGATAGATAGATAGATAGATAGATAGATAGATAGATAGATAGATAGATAGATGATAGACAAAGACAAACAACTTATGTTTCATCAATTTTAGGTGACTATAGTTTTTAAGATTATTATATTTGTGGTATAAAAGTAGATAAATATTAAAAAGGATGGTAGGACAATCAGTCATGATCAGTAGCATTGGTCTAGAAAATCCTTTTTATATTTTGTGCTTGAAAGCTAAAGAAAATAAAAGACAGCAAGTAGAAGAGAACTGAGAAATGAGGACTTTCATAATTCAATTCTTTTTACAGGAAGTTTTCACCACCTTTTAATCAGCAGTAAAAATGGAAAATTTCGTGAATTTTTTTAATTTGTAGAAAGTGTACTTATTATTGTCTAATATAGAAATCAATCCTCACATTAACCCACAGAATGGTTTTAATCCCAACTTTAATATTGAGGATGAGATCTTGAAGAAGTTATATAATTAGTGTAAGTTAACAGATTTATCAAGCGGTCTGAGACAGTTTTAAGTAAAAAGTACCCAAGATCTGTATTACTTTATGAGTTAGCCTCAGTCAGAGGAACTAGAGAAATTTGTTATTTTATGAGATTTATATTCACTTTTTTATTTAAAAAATCTATTTTTTCAAGTTAAAGATTATAATAATTTCTTTGCCTTTTAGTTGCATATTTTAAACAAAATAGACTGCAATGACTGTAGAATGAGTAGAAATAAAGATTTTCATAGCTACATGTAAAAGCCTTTAATTTTATGGACAGTTAGTCCTTAAAAATGGAAACTTTGCTATGTGATCACCAAAGCGCCATTATAATAGTCTTTATTAATTTTTTTACTGATTGACTCTAATGATTTACCTTTCAACTTCTGCTGACACACAGAAAAAGAGGAAAAAGAATATTAAACTCAGTCCCTAATTATGTGTGCTGCCTTTGGAGACACAATAGATAGAGTGACAGTGGAACTAGCTCCTGCTATCTTGTTTCTGATTAAAATTCTGTTATATGGTCTTATCGCCATATTAAAGTATCTTTATCAAAAGTTCACAAATCCTACCCCTTGTAAGCTTATTCAGCATCCTTATTTACAATGCAAAAATTTTGTCAACATAAATTTTGCACTGCAGTGTTACATAACACACCTTTCTGCCATTTGAAACATTTTCACCTTTAACTTATACATAAGTTTAACCCTCTAAATATGATTCATGTTTATTCAGAAGATGCATTTCCTGACACACTACTTTACACTTTATGAGTCTTCATAATTAATTAGTTTCTTAGAGATGCAAAACAGACTTGAAATTTATATGTCTGGAGTTCATTGCCATAAGTCATGTGTTTTCTATCTTTGTACCGTAATAGTATTTTATTGGTGGAAGCACGGAAACAAGAATTTTCAGTTTCATAAGCCAAATGTCTTTCCTTTCCAAGAAGTTAAATATTAAAGTAAACAACTTAAAAAGTGAACAAATAGGAAATTCCCAAACATTCCAGATGATTTCCCCCCTGGCAGGATTATAAATGATCATTATGAGAAATGACAACTCAGCCCTTACCATATTTGAGTTACCAGAACCAAAGAAATAATTGGAGATGCTTCAGCCACAAATATGATGGTGATGTGGTTAAAACAGTAACTTAATAGTAAAATACATGACTACGGCTCACTTTCCTGAAAGAATTTTGAGGACAAATGCAAGATACCTAAATGACATCACTGTAGTTTCTAAATATAACAGAAAAAGCTTACATTAAAAAGCTATTATATGCTAAGTGAAATAAAACATATACAAAAGGTTTATTTTACTTGAGAAATGCAAAATATACATAATTTGGAGAGCAAAATAAAAAGTAGATTACAGGAATAAGATATGGTTGGTGGGGATGAAAGGAGATCTGGGGATGAAGGAAAGACAGAAGAGGAGGCAGGGAAGGAAAAACGGTTAAGATGTGCTATTGTACATGTACCACTTTCACAAGATGAAAGTAACTACTGTATGGAATAGATACATACTAATAGAATAATCTCTTCCAGAAAATGCCTTCATTGGCTTTACTGTACTCTTAGTTAGAAAACACACACACAAGCACACACAAACACATATACACACACATACACATATACACACACATTTTCTGATCCTGAATCTTTGTCTTACCAGAAACTTTCCTAACACTAAAATTAACCTACATGACTGAACTTCAAGTAGAAAACATGGATGGCTAATTTCATATTACTCTGAGCTTCTCAGTAGACCATCATATATATGTGGTGAGTTTCTTAAATAAACTAAGAAGAAGTACGTTTCTGTACTATTGGTGGGAGTGCAGAGTGGTAAAAACACTATGGAAATCAGTGTGGATATTCTTCCAAAAGCTAGTACTGGAGATCTCATTCAAGCCAGCTATTCCCCTCCCAGATATTTTTCCAGAAGAACCAAAAACCTCATACCACAGCGATATATGTACAGTCATGTTTATAGCAGTGGAAACAACCCAGAAGCCCATCTACTAAAGCATGGATAAGAAGATGTGGTGGTTTTACACAGTAGAGTATATCACTCAGCTATAAAACAGGAAAACTGGAATATTTGAAGTCAAGAATTAAATCTTTCCATTTGCTAACATGCACACGCACTGAAATATATATTTAATATTTAAAAATATTTAATTAAATAGTGGATATATCAATAATTTAAAATGTCACTCTGTTATTGCAATATTCTTGCATGATGGGATATATACACATATATTCTATTTTATTTGCCTATGTATAAATATAAAATTTTTTCTTTGTAAAATAGTATTACCAGCATTTATATTTCACCAAATAAGTATAGGCATAATCTTCTTGGGTTTACCCTTATACCTTTTCTAAATATTTAATGATGCTTCTTTTTGAATCATTGACTAAATACAAATTTCCTGACTTTTAACATTTTAGCAAAAAAACACAAAAGTGAGAAACATATCTGTTAAATAAAACCTAATATATCTATGTCATACTGAAAAGCCTGCCTTTGTCGTTTCCCCTGCTACCTTTACTTAAACCCCATTCACTTCTTCAATAAAGGAGACTTGATCAGAATCCTGTCTTGTGTCCATTTCTCGTGTCTCTTGCCCTGTCTTTGTCTTAATCCCTGCTCCTTCCCCAGGTGAGAACCCAGGTGCTGACCCGCATGCAGGTCAAGGGGGTGGAGGGAGAAGGTGTTTAATGGAGTCTCTTATATACTTAAAACACACTACCCCAAAATAAGTCACCTTAACATTCAAGAAAACATGAAAATGGGAAGGGCCCTATTACTTTCTGCTACACTTCTTGGACAATCAAGGCATTCTCTGGTGTATTTCTGGGCTAGGTTGTGAGACTACCATATGCCCTTAGCCAGAAGAAAGGAAGGTATACAGGAGCACAGAGACAATGTGTCACTAAGTAGCTCCCAGCACATTTCAGACCATGAGATGATATCCTCTGTCCTGCAATGCTACTTCTCAGCAATTCTTCATTCATGTCACCAAATTTAGAAAGTAAACACACATTTTTACATTCATTACTTATTTCTTTTTGTAATTTTATTTATTTATATTATAGCTGGCTCAGCCTGCTCTGGGGGTGGGGCTGGCGCAGCATGTGGTGCTGAGGATCTAACTGTGGTCTCTGTGGTTACCTAAGCTTGCCTAAGCAGGTGCACACTGAGCTATCACGCAGGCCTCTCATTAGTTCTTTATTTTAAAGGCTCTTGTGACACAGTTTAACGGGTCTCAGCCAAGGCAGTAAGGACACCTTAAATTAAATTGAATGACTAATTTTAGTGTCTTAAAGTATTATTTCTCAGTATTTATGACCGATACCTGGCATATTCTCCAAGAGATAACAGTTAAGATTAACCAAAGAATCACAGAAACTAATCCTAGAATTTGTAAGTTAAAGGAAATTACCTTTGGTTAAGATTTAAGTATAAGTAAAAATTTACAAGCCAGAGTTGATACAGTATTAAAAATTTCCCAGTCTTTGATAGCATGAAGGTCAGCACAAGAAACAAAAGGCAGAAAATAAGAAATCAATGCTTCAAATTTGGAACAGTTTTCTCTAGGAAAGCAAAATACAAGAGCATACATGAAGCCACTACATCAACTGTATCAATATCAGTTTGTTTTTATGAAGCCCTCTTAGTCACAAGTTTCTGCTATAAAAATAATTATGCAATTCCCGAGTTCTCCTGTGATTTCTCAACTAGGGTTTCAACCCAGAGGGTGTTAGGCTAACAAATTCTCACACTTGAATCTATTTTGCTGCAGGAGAGATTAAAAATAATTAAGCTGCAAATCTTAAACAGCTTTACTACTAATGTTTCTAATAGTCTATAAGTGAGATCTTTTAGAATAGAAGAGAAGAAAAATGTGAAGATAAAGGGAATAATCTTTATTTTATGGTTAATTTAAAATTCAGTGTTTTACTCTGGCCATGTTAATATGCGTTTATCTACATTTCACACTTCGACATGTTGCATCTACTTTCTTGTAATTGATTTAATTAAAAATTTAGAAGATATATAAAATCCAAATATTCCACAAAAATGCTATGCTTAGTCTAATTTATCACCGTTATGAGTCACTGTTATTTTAAATTAGTGTTACTTCTCATGCTTCTTAAATTGTTCAATAAAACTCATCTTAAAGGTAAATGGTTAGAAATATATTCATTGGATGGTAACAGTATCATATATCTTCAAAATGCTTTTGAATTTCGATTATTCAAATCAAATTATTCAAATTTTATTTTTTTTATGATTTAAGAGCAGTATTTGGCCACTCTTCAATAAGGCATAAGATGCATGAATATTTTCACAAATATATCTTTCCATTTTTAAAAGAAAAACTATAAGTTAATAACCAGAGATTGTCAATACATTATGAATAATTTTTCTGTAAATGAGGGCAATTATCAGGTACCTTGAACTAGGAAGATAGTAAGTTTTTCCACAACTCATTTTACTTAGTTTAAGTTGAAATATTAGGCATTACAATTTAGTAACTGCCAGAAATACAACAAAAAATACACAGCTATGATTGTTCCAGAATATGTTGTGAACTACTCGGTCTATAAATCATTTTCACACATTTCCTTCTTCAAGCTAGATAATGAAATGTGCTCCCATTAATCTGCCACTCAAATGTTAATGCCAATCTTAAAGTGTATCAAAAACAGTCATTACATAAATGACATTTAACAGGGAACATATTTTTATACATTATGTATAATGTATAATCAAAAGGAAATAGCATTTATTCATAAAAATGCCTGAGAAGTACAATGTTCTTGTGCATAAATAAAATGGAAATTTCACTAAATACTTCTGTCAAGTTATTATGCCATTACCCTTTCTAACATATTCACTACGTTTTTACCTTAGACCCAGTGCTAAGCCATGTTGACATTGGAGATGCTTTAATTAGAGATTTTACTGGTGCTTTGATGATGTCAAAAGGATCCCCAAGTCAAGTGTTTGGATTTGGTGGGATGTGCTAGTCAAGGCTGGGGAAAATAGATCTGTAGTTGTGAACAACTGTGAATATATGAACTGAGTAAGATTTACTCCATTATCTCATATAAGAGCCCTCCTGGCTGTAACAACAGTATCACCCAAAGAATTCTCTTATAAACATAAGCTGTTAGCCTTTATATGCTCTTCTTTTTTCATTTATGCCAACCACACATGATTAATTTATGTAAATAAAGTCTCATTTGTGCCTATCACATTTTTATTTCTTTTAAATCAAGTTCAGTCTGTTTCCAATAAACTTAACTGCATTCATACTAACTTGATCATAATTTTTCATGTTCAAGATATTTCACTATTGTGTGTCAGATATTTCATTATTGACCACATTCAGTATTCTGTGTAAAGTTCAGAACGAAAACAGTAAATGGAAAGATTTACATTCCAGCCAGGCGTGGTGGCGCACGCCTGTAATCCCAGCACTCTGGGGGCTGAGGCAGGAGGATCAGTGCGAGTTCAAAACCAGCCTGGGCTACCAAAGTGAGCTCAAGGCCAGCCTGAACTGCATAGCAAGACCCTGTCTCAAAAAAGACCAAAAAAAGAAAAAAAAAAAAAAAACTTACATTCTGAACAAGGCAAAAAAAAAAAAAAAAAAAAAAAAAAAAAAAAAAAAAAAAAAAAAAAAAAAAAAAAAAAAAAAAAAAAAAAAAAAAAAAAAAAAAAAAAAAAAAAAAAAAAAAAAAAAAAAAAAAAAAAAAAAAAAAAAAAAATCAGAGAAGGTTCAGCCAAGTTGGAAAGGACATTCATTAGGCAAAGAGTAACATGAATGAATGAACTACATTTCATTTTGGTACACTTGTTCATTTTTGAAACCCAGTCCCAGTACTAGCTCAATAGTGTGTGTAAACTTTTTAGTCTTGCTTGCATCATATTATAGTTCAGGTTAAAAAGCACTGGTGCATCATTATGATCACTGGGACATTTGTGATATTAGCTCCAAATTGGATGTTTGTGTAATAACTCTAAATTCTATACTTTGCTATCAAAAGCAATTTCGCTACAATTTTTAAAATGAAGCGAATCTTTCATCCCTTTTTTTTTCTATAAGAAAATCTTTGTTGACCTTTGAAGACAGTAATCTGAGTAAGAAAATGAAAAAATCATGTATTAACTTGCTTGCAATGGAAACTCAAAAATATAATCCCACCAAAGAAGTGCTCCATTTGCAGATAGTGTTTATGGAGGAGTGAATGAGAATGGAGTTACAGAGTTTAGCCAGAACACTGAGTACCATGGCATGGTCAGAATGCCATCATCCCAAGTGATGCTTTTAATCACTGATATTCACCTAATACATTCTTCATGAAACAAACATTTCCCATTTCCTGTCATACAGGAAATGTGAGCCAACATATTATCATGTATAACACCATCTGCCATCACTTATTTTTTATTTCTATGCTTGTGTGCTTTTAATTACAATAGCAATATGTTAAAAGGGAAAAATAGTTCTTTCCTCCAATCCCAGGTAAATTTTGAACACACTTTCACCTCAACAGTTGAAATTTAATTAAATTCAATTACTTAAATGGATAATCATTATTTTTCTTCAAGGAAAAGATATATTGAAGTTTGTACAGCCTTTCTCATGGATATATCAATGTGTGTTTGCTTTTCTCATTCTATAAACTCTACTGAGTTGGCTACTTTTGTTTCACTTGCCTAACCATACATTTCTTTCTATATGGCAAATTTTTCTTTTGAATAACAACACTACGATTAATACTGAATGGACAAAATATGCAAATAAAACCATTGCCATGCAAGTTAAGGTCATGTTCAAGTGCAAATAATCTGTCTTGTGCTGTTACAACCAATCTGTTACCAGCTATTTTTCATCACTGGAAGATACAGTGACCTACTAAGGAATTAACTTGAAAGTGAAGCACACTAAGTAGCACATTAGCTTTTGTCGTTGGTCATATTTCTGCAATATTTCTTTATTAATGTAACATAATTTGGATTATATAGGCAGGAACAAACAGAGAGATAAGACTTTGGGGTGATTACACATTTACTTGATTTATTTGCGTCCTTCTTTTTAACTTCTTTGTTTAGGTACTGTTACAGTTTGTAGCAGCTGTCCCTGCAAAGCTTCATTCCCTCGTGCACATGGATGACACTATCGGGAAGTGACTGCATCATGAGCACATGGTACGCGTTAGTGGATTAGCCCAGTAACAAGCTTAGCTCGGGGAATGTTGGAAGGTGAAGCTTGGCTGGAGAACGTGGGCTCTGGGGTGTGACCCGGAAGGTGTACCACTGCGCTTCTTTCTTTGATCGCTCCCCTTGTCCCTCTGCCTTCCCCTTTCCCTTTGTCTCTCTTTCTCCCTGCTTTTCTCCCTCTCCTTGTTCTTTTTTTTTCTCTCTCTCCCTCTCACTGAGTCTCTCCCTCTCCCTCTCTCTCTCCCTCACTCACCCTAAGCTTGACTACCTGTCATATATTAAGAGCAGTTCTCCACCTGCCCTGTGCCACTACTCCACCTTGCCTTGCAATCAGTCACCTAGGGACTGGAACTCCACAAACTGAGTCCAAATAAATCAATTATGGGTGTCTGGCAATATATCTTAGTGACTAGAAAGCAACTAAGATAAATACTTCTTTAGCCCTCAAATTGCAGTCATTTTTATTAGCAGAACGAATAAGTTAGATCGATTTTCAAAAATCTTAAGAGAAATTGTTATTTCTTTACATAGATTTTTAGACTCCCTTTATAATCTCAATTAAAATGAATGGCATTTAATAGCTTAATCATGAAAAAAGTTGACCCCTAATGACTTTGAATTAAGGCTTATACCAAAAATAGAGACTCATGCCAGTATAATTATTGTTGATGAATATTTCAACAGCTTATTTCTTCTATAAAATTACCAATGAGCATTAATTTTGATCAGCACAAATTGAATACTTTTTCAGTATTACAAGCTAATAAAAGAAAAAATGGCAGAGCTTATTGAGGTGATTGAGATGGGCCCTTTTATCTAAAAAATGTCTCATTTTGCAAAAATAAGAATCTTCTTTTCATTTTCATGATCTTTTATAAAAACAGTTCTTTAGGAGTTTGTAGAAGAGTATAATCTAATTAAAGGAAATTAAATTTTGGTGTTTTCAAGTAAAAATAGTCATATATATATATATATATATATATATGGTTATGAAAAAGAAAGTAAGTGCTGAAGAACAAACAAAACACTGGTTCATGCCAGCCATTCTAACACTGTGGAAGCCTGAGGCAGCAGGGTTTCAAGTTTAGCCTGGTCAGCTTCGTGACTGCCTCATCCCTATCTGAAATAAATACTACCAAGATCTTGATATGTGGCTCAATGTGACAGCTACTGGTTCAAGGCCTAATAGAGTAAATGCACACATACGTGAGTGAATGAACCCACTGATTAATGAAACTCTTCTCTGTGCTGTGATTTTTCATTCCCTTCCAAGAAGCCTGACTTCTTGCTCTCCAGGTTGTCCCTTGCCAGGTTCTTTCCCTTATCAATCCCACATTCTCCTCCACCGGGCCCCCTCTGGCTAGCTGGCTGCTTCCCTCCCTCCCTTCCTTCATCTGCTTCAGCCTCCCTCTCAGGGAATGCTTCTCAGGTCAGTTGCTCAAAAGTTATCAGACTTTTCTTTGTCAAAATAAGCTTTCACTACTTATCACTATTTTGTTTACTATACATTCACGTAAAGGGCATAAGGGCTGTCTTCTCCCTGGAAAGTAACTTAGCATGAAGTTCCTCCACTTTGTCTCCTTTGCTGCTAGCCTAGGTTGCCAAGCAAAGTAGAAGAAAAAAATGGAATTTGTTGGGGCTGTGAGAAGAGGGAGGCAGCCCAAATGGGTAAGAAGGAGAAAGCAGAGCAAAATCCCAAAGTCATTCATGGGAATAAGTAAAACTGCATAAAATAATGCCATGGGAAAACAATTTTTTAAAAAACATCTTTCAACCTTTCTGGAAAAAAGCTCTAGCATCCTAAGACAGAAATATATATGCTAAAAAAAGAGGGAATATTTACCTACATATTCTCAGAACTCAGCTTTCTCATAAGTAAATTAGATCAGTATCTAACTTCTGGGATTCAGAAGGATAATAACCCTCATTTCCTCATGAGGGCTGAATGACAGGCGACTAGTGCAACCTCTGATGTAGAAAGACTATCCCATCACTGTCTCAAAGTTTCAGAGTGAATCCCTGAATGTGGATAAATCTCTGGTTCTTAAAAGCTAAAAGATACCTGTTAAGATGTGTCCTTCTCTGGAAAGAAATATTTACACTCACGAGGGCCAGGGTATGAGTTTAGAACACATGCCTCCAGTCTCAAGTGACAAAAAGGTTTCTATTTTGTTTTTCTTTTTAAGAAGTGAAGATGTTGTCTGTCACTTTCCCACCCATTAGCTAGAAGAAAAATTATCACTGTTCATCCCTGTTGGCACAAGATGCCTCTCACTTCCTCAGCTCTTCTCTCATTTGTAGGTCTAGATTTGGGAATAGTGTAAATTTTTTTGTTTTTGTCTCTAGCTGTTTATCTAGCTGTATTTAAAAAATGCTATTTCTTCACCCAGTGTCACAAACTTCTACAATATTCACAGTTCGTGACAAAAATATGGTAGTTCTTGCCGGGCGTGGTGGCTCACGCCTGTAATCCCAGCACTCGGGAGGCTGAGGCAGGAGGATTGGTGCGAGTTCGAGACCAGCCTAGACTACAAAAGTGAGCTCAAGGCCAGCCTGAACTGCATAGCGAGACCCTGTCTCAAAAAGACAAAAAAAAAAAAAAAAAAAAAAAAAAAAAAAAAAAAAAAAAAAAAAAAAAAAAGATGCCTAATCAAGCCCCCCCAAAAGATGCTAACCCTAACACAAAATATGGTGAAATAATTTGGACACACTTAATAGCTACAAAAATATGTCAAATCTTCATTATTATAAGTAAATTATATATATATATATATATATATATATATATTTGAAACACTAGGTGATGTTGGTTGTGAAATCAAATACTCATTTCTATTGTTATAGGGATCTGCTTGATATTT